>JAFEMH010005917.1:0-143853 GCA_022495995.1 Adenophora triphylla var. japonica
CAAAGTCTGTCTGATTGGAACACTGGGCCATCTGTGCCATGATCTTGTTGTTTCTTTTGGAAGGAATTCTTCGTTTTTCTGACGTTTGGGTGGAACATTTTTGAGAGAATTTTGTGTTTCGGCTTTGGAAATAGTCGCTTCGACCTACCAATCAGATTGCATTTGAATATTTGGGAAGCAATTCACACATTTGTTGCTCTTAGGCACCCATTTGTATAATAAATGACATCATTTGTACTCACACATTTTGCTGCTTCATAGGCACCCATTTGTATGCGATCGCATATTTGTTTTCCTCTAAATCAAATTTAGTCATGAAGATCTAATGAGAAAGTGCATGACAGATAGTGGTCCAAATAGGGGCTTGTTCAAAAAGGTTTTGGGTAGCTAATCGGGATGACCCAATTCCTTTCGGGCTTTATTGAGGTTTTTGGGCAATGGAGTTATCTGGTTTTGTAAAAAGCGCCTGGGCGTTTTGTTTTGTTTTGTTTTCGACTTGGGCTTCGGTAGAGGTAAATGCTGGGCTTGATTAGGTTGGGGACAAAGTGCTGTTTTTATCTTTTCTTATCTCGTAGGTATTTGTAAAATTCCTTTCGCAAGGTTATTACCCCTTTGTAATATTAGGGCATGTAGGCGTCAATAGAGTTCCTGCTGCAAAGTAACATAAGTAATTGCTTTTTATGCCCAAATTGTATTTGTCTTATCATGCGGTTTCTAAATCGGGCCAAATGTTAATTGCAATTTCTAAAGTGTTCCAAAAATATGGATCTCTTAATTTTTCATTTCTTAATGCTTCTTCAAGGATTTTAATTTCATTTTTAAGTTTTTGTTCTTTCCGACTAATTTCTCTGAAGATTGTCATAAAATTGTGTCATTGTAATTGATCCTCAAAAAATGGTTATCCCGTAATATTTTTTTTAGCCAAAGGAAATTAAGCTCAATATGAACTAATTTAAGACTTTGTTTTTTGTACCATAATGTATTTTGTAATGCTATTTCTAAAGAGGTCCAAATATGATAATTGAGGGGATAATAGGGATCTCTTTTCCTTTCTTCTATTATTCTTTTTCGAGATCTTTAATATCTTTTAGTAATCTATCTTCTTTTCTTTTGAGTAGTTTAAAAGATTCCATATAATATATCATTGTGCCAATTCCCGTGAACATGAAATTAATCGGTATTAGTAAAGGATTTTGTCTAGAGTTTCCAATATGGTCACTTTCAATACATTTTATTATTCTTTTAAGGGCTGATATGTTTGCATCTATAGATAATCTCGTATTTTCTAGCAAATCTATATTCTAAAACTTCTTCTAAATCGTAAGTGTGAACTCTAAGTTCTCATAGCTTTGCTCATTGGAATATTTGTGTGCAAGTTTTTGCTTTCTTGTAATAATAATTCTGCTTTTCGAAGCAAAAATTCTAAATAATTTATGTCATTTAGATGTATTATTTGATCATTAATTTTCATGGTCCATTCTCCATGATTTTGTTGACTATTTGCCATATTGATTATATCTTGATAGAATTTTTGTCTTGGTGATAATATTTGTTGGGATGAAGATCCTATTTCTAATTTTTGTTTTTAGGGCTTTCCATTATTTCCTTGTAGGAATTCTCTAGTTAGGAAATCCGGGATTGAATTGTCTTTTCCCGCAATATGAATAATTTCAAAATCAAAAATTGATAATAATGCTTGCTTATCCTGCAAATATTTGTTTTGCAGCCTAAATTTTTTACGTCTTTTTGTAGAACATCTTTAGCAAAGCCTTTACTGCTACTTTAACAAGGAATTTTTGATTAAGTAAGTCGTCTTGAAATTTTGTTATGCATAATACTATGGAAAGAATTTCCTTTTTATTGTGGAATATTTAGGATTGAGTTTCATTCCATATTCCCGAATAATATCTTATTATATGGATTTTTCCATTCATTTCTTGAGTTAATATTCCTCCATATCCTATGTCCGAAGCATCCGTAGATACTATCTTTGGTGCGTTTGGATCACATATTGTTAAACAGGTAATTGTTTTACATATAACTTGATTTGTTTTATTACATTAGTGTGTTCTTTGTCCAAGGTTTTGGGTTTTTTCTTTAATCATGTCATAAAGAGGTTTGCAGATTTGTCTTATCTTTGGAAGAAAATCACCTATGTAGTTTAACGATCCTAAAAACCTTTGTAATTGAGTTTTGTCTTTTATTTCATCCGGAAATTTGTCTGCAAAGTCTATTGATCTTTGGATAGGTATTATTGTGTTATTGGTTATTTCATGACCTAAAACCTTATTTTTGTTTGATATAACTTTATCTTAGGTTTGGATAAAACCACATTTTTTATCATTGTTTTGTAAAATATGTTTAGATGTTTTTCATGTTGGCCTAAATCTTTACTAAAAACTAAAACGTCATCTATGTAAACTATAATAAATGTGTAAGGGTTAAATATTTCATTCATGATTTTTTGAAATTCGCTTGGTGCATTTTTTTAAACCAAATGGCATTACATTCCATTCGTATTGTCCAAATGGTACCGTGAATGCCGTTTTGTATCTATCTTGTTCTCGCTATTTCGATTTGCCAAAATCCCGATTTCATATCAAATTTTGAAAATATTGATGCATTATGCGCCTTTTTAATAAATCTTGTTTATTAGGGATTGGATACCTAATCCATTTTAAGGTCAGTGTTTAATGGTTTATAATTTATCACTAACCTTGAGCTCCTCTCTCAATCTCTCGCATTTTTTGTGACATAGAAAGCAGAGCAGACCATGGTGATTTGCTTTTTCTTATTAATTTTTTATCTAATAATTCTTTTATCTCTTTTCTTACAATATTCTAGTAATTCTTGGTTCATTTGGATTGGTCTTGCTTTAGTTGGAATCATTCTTTCATTAAATTCTTTTTCAGTATGGTAATGTTATGACATGTTTCTTTCTTTCCCAAAAGTCATGGGGAGGTCGTAACATAAGGTTTTCTCAAATTTTTCTAATATCTTTTCAATTTTAGTTTTGCATTCTCCCGATTGCAATTTTTCTTCTAACTTTGTATTATGTAAGTCTTCTTTTAAGAATTCAATTTGTTTTTGTAATGAGTTTATTTTTGTTATGTTTGCTTTTGTACATTATTAACATCATGGGTAGAAACTTGATATATGAATTTAAATATTATTTTTTGTCCTAATATTTTTGTTTCTACTCCTTGTTTGGATACTTTAAAGGGATACAACATTTGTAGGAAAGGATTTCCTAATATTACTCTTGTATTTAGATCTTTTACAAGTATTAAACTTGTTTTAAAAACAAATATTATTATTGCATATGTGGGCTTCGGTATTTTATATTTAACTTTAATAAGGAAGAATTTGCCGCCGAGAGGTTTTGTTTTGTTTTAATAAAATATTTAGAAGGTATTATGCCTTGCTCTATACAAACTTTAGATCTCGCCCGAGTCTAGCATGGCTATTCCTTCATATTGGAAGGTTCCTATTGTCATTTTTATGGTGACATACCATTTTTGAAACCTTACTTTATTTATTGCATATAAACTTCCTTCCGTGTCTTCTTCCGTTGAAGAAGATGTTTCGTTTCCGTATTTTCTCTAGTGTTTATTTTTATTCCTTTGTTTTTTCCAAAAGGGTTTTGAAATTGTTCATCCAATTTTTTTTTTGGAGGGTTCTCCTTTGTAGGTCGCACTTATTTGTTTTTTAATTTCATGTATTGTTATTTTTGCTTCTAATTCTTTTTGTGATTTTTGTAATTCTAAATTATTTTGTTTTAATAATTTTATTTCTTGCTTTATTTCTCTCGATTTCTTTTTGTAAATCTAGTGAAGAAATTTGCTTCTTTTTGTCTTGGAACATTTGTACCACATCTTCATATTGAGATGGTGTTCAAGGTTCCGGTTTTTCCTCCTTTATGGTTTTCTCTAATTGTCTTAGGAATTTTCGCTTTATAACCGGTTCCTTTATTTCTTTAATTTTTTCTAATATTTCATCATATTGTTCTATAGTATTAATTTTGGTCGTACACATACATACTCCTTTGCATCCATTTTGACATTCATTAATTTCTTCTTCATTTGTCTGTGAGGTCCGTGCTAAAAGAGGGGTCTTCTCCACTCGGTTTGTTCGTTTTCCGTGGTTGTTACCTCTAGATTATCTATTTGGGATATTATTTGATCTATCTCTTTTATATTAAGGTTATTGCAAATTTGTTTTATTTGTTTTCTAGTCAAGGGCTCCCTCGCTACGTGTCCGTGTTTTCTACATAGGAAACATTTTATTGTTTTATTGCGGGGGCTTGTGTATTTATTATTTTTCTTATATTTCTTGTTATTATATTTGTTACTATATCTTTTCTGTGACTTGAATTTTTATAATATTCGGTGTGTTTCTTTGTGTATTTTTTATTTGTTTTTCTATGTTTTCTTCTATAAGTACTGTTTTTATAATAAGGATTGTGTTCATTTCTTTTCTTTTTATGAGGTGGTTTTAATTTTCCAAACCCAAATTGTTCACACCAATTTCCTAATTCTCTACGTGTTTGTGCACTTTCTTTCTTTAATTCTATAATTTAATCTTTGGTCCCGACATAATCTTAGTCCCGTTATATTTACACTAGTGATTAAATCTCCATAGGTTAGTTCATTATAAGAAATTTTTCCAAATTTTTTGTTCTATTGTTTCTTTTACTTTTTCTCGAAAATAATCCCTGTAGTCCAAAGAATAAATTTTTCTTTCCAAAGATATGTTATTTGGGTCTAAGCTAGGTTAAAAACCCTTTGTAAGAAATTCTCTTTATACCATTTGAATTGTCCTAATTTTCTCGTATTTTAAATTTTGTAATATTTCGAATTTCTTTCGTATATAAATCTATATCTCCTATGAAATGGGTTGTGATGTTAAATATTAGAGTTATTAATTGTGCCGGTGCAGGTCTTCCAATTTCATCTACTAAAGGTTGTCCTTGAGCATCATTTCATCATAGCTTAAAATAGCATTTTTTATTTCTTCTCCTAATAATTTATCCCACCAGTGTTCGTAGTCAGTCTCCGTGAAACCTAAGATTATATTTTCCGTAGCTTGTCTTTCCGTAATATTTTGTGTTTTGTAAATATTTCCTACAATTATCATTTCTTTCGTTTTATTAATAATTTCCATTTCACTTAGTCCATCAATGTTCCATTCATAAATATTTTTTGCATTGTAAGATTTTTGTTGATTTCCTATTATTTCTAAATCATCCGCCTCTTTTTTATAAAAACCTTGAATGGCTTGTATTAGTTTATCCTTATTGTCTATTTTCATAATTTTCTAATCAAGGATGGATTCTGATTCGATGTTGATTGTTCATTATATCTCGTTAATATTCGATGGTTTTGTTGTCACTTGTACCCGTTTCCTTTTTACTCGTATGTATGCATCTATGTTTTGCATTAAATTATTTATGGGATCATGTAAGGTTGGTCTAACACCGGACATTTTGAATGGGTTTTCCGAAGGTGGTATCTCGTTTATTGTATGAAGTTGATGCTTTTTCTTTCTCGTTTCAAGGTGTTTTATTATATAATTCAAAGATATTTCGTATATCTTTTGGATATTATTCCCGTTTCGGTTGTTTATTAATTGGGGTAGGAAAATCTGTTTGTGTTGTAAGACCATCTACTTCTTCTTTTACCATTGTTATACTATTTGTAACAATATCTATTTTGTTTTCTACTCATTCAATTGTTGCCCTATTGTATGTATTGATAAGTTTGTCCAATTATTTTGTAAATGTAAGTCTTTCACATTTTTCTTCTATTTGGTCGGGGTGGACTATTGGTAAAATTCCATGTGTGATTCCATTTTTACAAATAGGTAGGTCTTCATAAAATTCATTATTTGGTCAAGTTACTTTATACCATTTTTTAAGTTACTGATTCACTTGTATAGATATTTATTGTTTAGGAATTCAAAGAATGGTATATGTATTTTTGTATTTTACATAATTCATAATATGCTTTAATTATTTTTTGTTCTTTTTTCGTTGTATGTTTGTAAAGATATTTATTTTCTTAGCTTTGAATTCAAAACCTTTTATTTAATCTAAATTGTATTTTATCATATTTAATGTGATAATATGCTTCTTTAATTATTTTTTGTTCATATATTTTTATATGTTTCAATTTCGAGAATAAATTCGCTGATTTTTGAATTATTTCTTTGCTTGGAATTCACCTATTGGAATTCTTCTGCCGGGTATATTAAAATTAAGATTTTGTTTAATCTAAAGATTGTGTTCTTTTTTGAATTATCATAGTTCTACCGAACCATCTATCTATCATTGTGTGACTTGTTCTAATTCACTTGTCTCGTTTATTTTTCGCACTTGTGTTCCAATATTATTGGGCTTGATAAGTCCATTTTCTGCGGGGTTATTTCATTCTCCAATTGGTTAATTGTTTTAGGAATAGTTATATTTGCTTTGTATGATCAATTTCCCAAAACCGTTTCTCCGGTAGTCTTGCTCTTATTAAAAGCATTTGGACAAAGTCCGCATTCGTTACTTTGTATTGAAGTCTACAAATATTTCATAAATATGAGAACCTACCGCATATGATAATTATGGGTTAAAATATCTAGGGTTAATATTTTCATTATATGTGGATCCGTCAGATATCAGAAATTAGGATATGTGTTAAAATGTATTGGTCCATTTGATAGGCTTGTTTCTATTGCTCCTAGTAAGAATCTACATAAATTTAAATGCCTTGCATCCCTTATAGGTTACTGTATACTTGTATCTAGTCCTTCCATTGTTAATGGTTTAATGTAACTTGGACTAGTCCTGTATAAGAATTTGACAAATCCTTGTGATATATATTTTCTAATTGAAGATTTTGAAAAATAGACTCATGGTTTTGATTAAATAATGAGTTGGTTAGGTAATTTTACAAATAGAAATCAGATTATAACATACAAACCGAGAATGATGCTAGCCAGAAGTAATAAAAGCATATTGTCTAAAGAAATATCATGGGATAGTCAATTTTTAACAAATTGGAAACCTCCTCAATCTCAACCTCGAAATATATAAAGATAAAGGAATATTTGATTTCAAATCTAGATTAGCAATTAAAGTAAAGAAAAAGTAATCCCTTTATATTCCAATAATCAAACCATGAGTCTATTTTCAAAATCTTCAATTAGAAAATATATATATATTGGATATTTCTCTACACATAGACTAGTCCAATTGCAATTAAACCATTAACAATGGAAGGACTAGATACAAGTATACAAGTAACCTTAAGAGATGCGGAAGACATTTAAATTATGTAGATTCTCTACTAGAGCAATAGAAACAAGCCTAACAAATGGACCAATACATTTTAACACATATCCTAATTTCACAATATCACTTAAGATCCACATATAATGAAAATATTAACCCTAGATATTTTAACCCATAATTATCATACGCAGTAGGTTCTCATATTTATGAAATATTTTGTAGACTTCAATACAAAGTAATGAATACCGGACTTTGTCCAAATGCTTTTAATAAGAGCAAGACTACCGGAGAAACGGTTTTTTGGGAAATTGATCATACAAAAGCAAATATAACTATTCCTAAAACAATTAAATGGAGTGAAATAACCCTGCCAGAAAAATGGACTTATCCGGCAAAAACTGTACCAGACACAAGTGCGAAAAATAAGGCATACAAGTGAATTAGAACAAGTCACACAATACATAGATGGTTCAAGAGAACTAAAATTCAAAAGAACACAATCTTTAAACAGAAACAAAAATCTTAATTTTAATATACCTTAAGATCCACTTCAGAATAGGTGAATTCCAACAAAGAAATAATTCACAAAACAATCAACCAATTTTAGACTCAGAAATTGAAACAGAAAATGCATATGAAGCCAATAATATTGGCATAAAAAGAGATGGAAATTTTGCCCATCCATATGAAGATAGTAATTTCACATTAAATATGATAAAAAATGAATTTAGATTAAATAAAAAGGTTTTAAGAGAAGAATTCCAAAGCGAAGAAAATAATAAAAATAGAGAATTATTCTTTAAAACATACAACGAAAAAGAACAAAAAATAATTAAAGAAGCATATTATGAATTATGTAAAATACAAGAAATACATATACCATTCTTTGAATTCCTAAACAATAAATATCTATACAAACTAAATCCAATAACCTCGAGAACCTTAAAAAATGGTATAAAGTAACAAAAAACAACCTACCAAGTAATGAATTTTATGAAAGTGAAAGACCTCCGCTAGAACCGGCCTATTTTCGTAAAATGGAATCACACATGGAATTTTACCAATAGTCCTACCCCGACTCAAATAGAAGAAAGACTGACGAAAGACTTACATTTACAAAATAATTGGACAAACTTATCAATACATACAATAGGGCAACAATTGGACAGAGTAGAAAACAAAATAGATATTGTTACAAATAGTATAACAATGGTAAAAGAAGAAGTAGATGGTCTTACAACACAAACAGATTTTCCTACCCCAATTAATAAACAACTGTAAACGGAATAATATCCAAAGATATACGTAATATGCCGAATTATATAATAAAACACCTTCAAAGAAAAGAAAAGCATCAACTTCATACAATAAACGTATACCACCTTCGGAAAACCCATTCAAAATGTCCGGTGTTAGACCAACCTTACATGATCCCATAAATAATTTAATGCAAAACATAGATGCATACATACAGTAAAAAGGAAACGAGTACAAGTGACAACAAAACCATCAGTAATATTAATGTAATATAATGAACAATCAACATCCGAATCGGAATCCATCCTTGATTCTCAAAATTATGAAATAGACAATAAGGATAAACTAATACAAGCCATTCAAGGTTTTTAGTAAAAGAGGCGGATGATTTAGAAATAATAGGAAATCAACAAAAATCTTACAATGCAAAAAATATTTATGAATGGAACATTGATGGACTAAGTGAAATGGAAATTATTAATAAAACGAAAGAAATGATAATTGTAGGAAATATTTACAAAACACAAAATATTACAGAAAGACAAGCTACGTAAAATATAATCTTAGGTTTCCACAGACAGCTACGAACACTGGTGGGATAAATTATTAGGAGAAGAAATAAAAAATGCTATTTTAACTGGCAAAGAAGAAATGATGCTCAAGGACAACCTTTAGTAGATGAAATTGGAAGACCTGCACCAGCACAATTAATAACTCTAATATTTAACATCACAACCCATTTCATAGGAGATATAGATTTATATACGTAAAGAAATTCGAAATATTACAAAATTTAAAATGCGAAAAATTAGGACAATTCAAATGGTATAAAGAGAATTTCTTACAAAGGTTTTTAACCTAGCAGGCACCCAAATAACATATACCTGAAAGAAAAATTTATTACCGGACTACCAGGATTATTTTCTTAAAAAGTAAAAAGAAACAATAGAACAAAAATTTGGAAAAATTTCTTATAATGAACTAACCTATGGAGATTTAATCACTAGTGTAAATATAACGGGACTAAGATTATGTCGTGACCAAAGATTAAATTATAAATTAAAGAAAGAAAAGTGCACAAACACGTAGAGAATTAGGAAATTGGTGTGAACAATTTGGGTTTGGAAAATTAAAACCACCTCATAAAAAGAAAAGAAATGAACACAATCCTTATTATAAAAACAAGTACTTATAGAAGAAAACATAGAAAAACAAATAAAAATACACAAAAGAAACACCTGAATATTATAAAAATTCAAGTCACAAGAAAAGATATAGTAACAAATATAATAACAAGAAATATAAGAAAAATAATAAATACACAAACCCCCACAATAAAACAATAAAATGTTTCCTATGTAGAAAACACGGACACATAAGCGAGGGACTCGCCAAATAGAAAACAAATAAAACAAATTTGCAATAACCTTAATATAAAAAGAGATAGATCAAATAATATCCCCAAATAGATAATCTAGAGGTAACAACCACGTAAAACGAACAAACCCAGTGGAGAAGACCCCCTCTTTTAGCACGGACCTCACGAGATGATGAAGAAGAAATTAATGAATGTCAAAATGGATGCAAAGGAGTATGTATGTGTACGACCAAAATTAATACTATAGAACAATATGATGAAATATTAGAAAAAATTAAAGAAATAAAGGAACCGGTTATAAAACGAAAATTCCTAAGACAATTAGAGAAAACCATAAAGGAGGAAAAACCGGAGACCTTGACACCATCTCAATATGAAGATGTGGTACAAATGTTCCAAGACAAAAAGAAGCAAATTTCTTCACTAGATTTACAAAAAGAAATCAGAGAAATAAAGCAAGAAATAAAATTATTAAAACAAAATAATTTAGAATTACAAAAATCACAAAAAGAATTAGAAGCAAAAATAACAATACATGAAATTAAAAAACAAATAAGTGCGACCTACAAAGGAGAACCCTCCAAAAAATTGGATGAACAATTTCAAAACCCTTTTGGAAAAAACAAAGGAATAAAAATAAACACTAGAGAAAATACGGAAACAGAAACATCTTCTTCAAACGGAAGAAGACACGAAGGAAGTTTATATGCAATAAATAAAGTAAGGTTTCAAAAATGGTATGTCACCATAAAAATGACAATAGGAACCTTCCAATATGAAGGAATAGCCATGCTAGACTCAGTGGGGCGAGATCTAAACTCGTATAGAGCAAGGCATAATACCTTCTAAATATTTTATTAAAACAAAACAAAACCTCTCAGCAGCAAATTCTTCCTTATTAAAAGTTAAATATAAAATACCAGAAGCCCACATATGCAATAATAATATTTGTTTTAAAACAAGTTTAATACTTGTAAAAGATCTAAATACAAGAGTAATATTAGGAAATCCTTTCCTACAAATGTTGTATCCCTTTAAAGTATCCAAACAAGGAGTAGAAACAAAAATATTAGGACAAAAAATAATATTTAAATTCATATATCCAGTTTCTACCCATGATGTTAATAATGTACAAAAGCAAACATAACAAAAATAAACTCATTACAAAAACAAATTGAATTCTTAAAAGAAGACTTACATAATACAAAGTTAGAAGAAAAATTGCAATCGGGAGAATGCAAAACTAAAATTGAAAAAGATATTAGAAAAATTTGAGAAAACCTTATGTTCTGACCTCCCCACAGCTTTTTGGGAAAGAAAGAAACATGTCATAACATTACCATACGAAAAAGAATTTAATGAAAGAATGATTCCAACTAAAGCAAGACCAATCCAAATGAACCAAGAATTACTAGAATATTGTAAGAAAGAGATAAAAGAATTATTAGATAAAAAATTAATAAGAAAAGCAAATCACCATGGTCTGCTCGCTTTCTATGTCACAAAAAATGCGAGAGATTGAGAGAGGAGCTCCAAGGTTAGTGATAAATTATAAACCATTAAACACGGCCTTAAAATGGATTAGGTATCCAATCCTAATAAACAAGATTTATTAAAAAGACTCGCATAATGCATCAATATTTTCAAAATTTGATATGAAATCAGGATTTTGGCAAATCCAAATAGCAGAACAAGATAGATACAAAACAGCATTCACAGTACCATTTGGACAATACGAATGGAATGTAATGCCATTTGGGTTAAAAAATGCACCAAGCGAATTTCAAAAAATCATGAATGAAATATTTAACCCTTACACATTTATTATAGTTTACATAGATGATGTTTTAGTTTTTAGTAAAGATTTAGGCCAACATGAAAAAACATCTAAACATATTTTACAAAACAATGATAAAAAATGGGTGGTTTTATCCAAACCTAAGATAAAGTTATATCAAACAAAAATAAGATTTTTAGGTCATGAAATAACCAATAACACAATAATACCTATCCAAAGATCAATAGACTTCGCGGATAAATTTCCAGATGAAATAAAAGACAAAACTCAATTACAAAGGTTTTTAGGATCATTAAACTACATAGCTGATTTTCTTCCAAAGATAAGACAAATCTGCAAACCTCTTTATGACAGATTAAAGAAAAACCCAAAACCTTGGACAAAAGAACACACTAATGTAATAAAACAAATCAAGTTATATGTAAAACAATTACCCTGTTTAACAATATGTGATCCAAACGCACCAAAGATAGTATCTACAGATGCTTCAGACATAGGATATGGAGGAATATTAACTCAAGAAATTAATGGAAAAATCCATATAATAAGGTATTATTCAGGAATATGGAATGAAACTCAATCTAAATATTCCACAATAAAAAAGGAAATTCTTTCCATAGTATTATGCATAACAAAATTCCAAGACGACTTACTTAATCAAAAATTCACTGTTAAAGTAGGCGTAAAGGCTAAAGATGTTCTACAAAAAGACGTAAAAAATTTAGTTACCGCAAACAAATATTTGCCGAGATGGCAAGCATTATTATCAATTTTTGATTTTGAAATTATTCATATTGCAGGAAAAGACAATTCAATCCCAGATTTCCTAACTAGAGAATTCCTACAAGGAAATAATGGAAAGCCCTAAAAAACAAAAATTAGAAATAGGATCTTCATCCCAACAAATATTATCACCGAGACAAAAATTCTATCAAGATATAATCAATATGGCAAATAGTCAACAAAATCATGGAGAATGGACCATGAAAATTAATGATCAAATAATACATCTAAATGACATAAATTATTTAAATTTTTGCTTCCAAAAAGCAATTATTATTACAAGAAAGCAAAAACTTGCACACAAATATTCCAATGAGCAAAGCTATGAGAACTTAGAGTTCACACTTACGATTTAGAAGAAGTTTTAGAATATAGATTTGCTAGAAAATACGGATTATCTATAGATGCAAACATATCCGCCCTTAAAGAATAATAAAATGTATTGAAAGTGACCATATTGGAAACTCTAGACAAAATCCTTTACTAATACCGTATTAATTTCATGTTCACAGGAATTGGCACAATGATATATTATATGGAATCTTTTAAACTACTCAAAAGAAAAGAAGATAGATTACTAAAAGATATTAAAGATCTCGAAAAAAGAATAATAGAAGAAAGGAAAAGAGATCCCTATTATCCCCTCAATTATCATATTTGGACCTCTTTAGAAATAGCATTACAAAATACATTATGGTACAAAAAACAAAGTCTTAAATTAGTTCATATTGAGCTTAATTTCCTTTGGCTAAAAAATATTACGGGATAACCATTTTTTGCAGGATCAATTACAATGACACAATTTATGACAATCTTCAGAGAAATTAGTCGGAAAGAACAAAAACTTAAAAATGAAATTAAAATCCTTGAAGAAGCATTAAGAAATGAAAAATTAAGAGATCCATATTTTTGGAACACTTTAGAAATTGCAATTAACATTTGGCCCAATTTAGAAACCGCAATAGACAATACAATTTGGCATAAAAAGCAATTACTTATGTTACTTTACAGCGAACTCTATTCGCGCCTACATGCTAATATTACAGGGTAATAACCTTGCAAGGAATTTTACAAATACCACAGATAAGAAAAAAGATAAAAACCTTTTGTCCCCAACCATCAAGCCCACATTTACCTCTACCAAGCCCAAGTCCAAAACAAAACAAACAGTTAACCACCAGCCCAAAACCCAATAAAGCCAAAGAATTGGGTCATCCCGATTAGCCAAAACCTTTTGAACAAACCCCTATTTGGACCCTATCCTGTCATACTTTCCTTAGATCTTCATGACTAAATTTGATTTAGAGGAAAAACAAATATGCGACTGTATACAAATGGGTGCCTATGAGCAACAAATGTGTGAGTACAAATGATATGCGACTGTATACAAATGGGTGCCTAGGAGCAACAAATGTGTGGGTACTTCCCAAATATTCAAATGCAATTTGACTGGGGTCAACGACTATTTCAAACGAAACACAAAATTCCTCAAAAATGTTCCACCCAAACAAATCCAGAAAAACGAAGAATTCCTTCAAAAGAAACAACAGATCATGGCACAGATGGCCCAGTGTTCCAATCGGACGAGACTTTGAAAGATTAATGAACCAGCTCAGTGACGAAGGAAGCGGCTCATCGTCAACAATGCCAGAAGATGAATTTTACAACAATGAAGACATATTCACTCAGCCAATCCAGGAGCTCGAACTGGATCTTTGAGATCAATTACAACAGCAAACATGTCAGCATCCAAACAAAAAATGAACAGGAAAGCAGCCAGACAAAACAATATGGTGACCCCCACCATAATTGACAAATCAGAGAAAGACAAAGAAAAGGGCATCTCACAGTGAAGTCACAGTGAAGCCGCCCCGACATAAGGAATCCACTTTCTCAGTGGATGACAATTTATTTTGTTTTAATATATGTATTAGTCAAAAGTTGTGGATCCCTCTTAAAGAGGACAAATGCGCACCGAACATGTGGCGCGATCCACTACTCCCCCTTGTAATATAAATAAGAAACTCTCCTCACTTAGAAGGCAGGTTTTGGTTTTGGATAGTTTTTCAGTTGCCACATCTTCCCCTTCTCTCTAGATATCTCTCTACCCCTGAACCATCCACTGTATCCAACCATCCACTGTACAATTCTTGTAAATTACGAAGAGATACATAAATAAAGAAGTAAGTTATTCTTATTATTCTGAGTTCTTTGTTTATTCTTTATATTCATATGCTTTCTTTTAGTAAAAGAGACTTTTAAATAAATGAGGTATATCGGTCGGAAACCAGGTAGCGTCAAGGTGTCCCAGAGACACTTTTGAGTTGGAGGTTTTTATCCTCACTCATCGCGGCTTTATAATATTCAAAATTTATAAAGTGTGTGCCGGGTAGAACAAAGACCACGTACCCTAGAAATAAAAAAGTCAAATTTACTATTAGAAAAAAGTCAAAATTACTGTTTTACTGTAGCAATTCCATGAATTTTCCTTTAGAATTAATATATTTTTATTAGTCATCTTTATTATTTTCATGCTTTGCCTAAGTTTAGATCGATCCTTTGGTTTTTCCTCCTTTATGGTTTTCTCTAATTGTCTTAGGAATTTTCGTTTTATAACTGGTTCCTTTATTTCTTTAATTTTTTCTAATATTTCATCATATTGTTCTATAGTATTAATTTTGGTCGTACACATACATACTCCTTTGCATCCATTTTGACATTCATTAATTTCTTCTTCATTGTCTGTGAGGTCCGTGCTAAAAGAGGGGTCTTCTCCACTGGTTTGTTCGTTTTCTGTGGTTGTTACCTCTAGATTATCTATTTGGGATATTATTTGATCTATCTCTTTTATATTAAGGTTATTGCAAATTTGTTTTATTTGTTTTCTAGCTGGGCAGTCCCTCGCTATGTGTCCAGGTTTTCTACATAGGAAACATTTTATTGTTTTATTGTGGGGGTTTGTGTATTTATTATTTTTCTTATATTTCTTGTTATTATATTTGTTACTATATCTTTTCTTGTGACTTGAATTTTTATAATATTCGTGTGTTTCTTTTGTGTATTTTTATTTGTTTTTCTATGTTTTCTTCTATAAGTACTGTTTTTATAATAAGGATTGTGTTCATTTCTTTTCTTTTTATGAGGTGGTTTTAATTTTCCAAACCCAAATTGTTCACACCAATTTCCTAATTCTCTACGTGTTTGTGCACTTTCTTTCTTTAATTTATAATTTAATCTTTGGTCCTGACATAATCTTAGTCTGTTATATTTACACTAGTGATTAAATCTCCATAGGTTAGTTCATTATAAGAAATTTTTCCAAATTTTTGTTCTATTGTTTCTTTTACTTTTTAGAAAATAATCCTGGTAGTCCAAGGTAATAAATTTTTCTTTCCGGTATATGTTATTTGGAGTCTGCTAGGTTAAAAACCCTTTGTAAGAAATTCTCTTTATACCATTTGAATTGTCCTAATTTTACGCATTTTAAATTTTGTAATATTTGAATTTCTTTACGTATATAAATCTATATCTCCTATGAAATGGGTTGTGATGTTAAATATTAGAGTTATTAATTGTCTTTGGTGCAGGTCTTCCAATTTCATCTACTAAAGGTTGTCCTTGAGCATCATTTCTTCTTTTGAGTTAAAATAGCATTTTTTATTTCTTCTCCTAATAATTTATCCCACCGGGTTCGTAGGTCCTGTGAAACCTAAGATTATATTTTACGTAGCTTGTCTTTACTGTAATATTTTGTGTTTTGTAAATATTTCCTACAATTATCATTTCTTTCGTTTTATTAATAATTTCCATTTCACTTAGTCCATCAATGTTCCATTCATAAATATTTTTTGCATTGTAAGATTTTTGTTGATTTCCTATTATTTCTAAATCATCCGCCTCTTTTATAAAAACCTTGAATGGCTTGTATTAGTTTATCCTTATTGTCTATTTCATAATTTTCGGAATCAAGGATGGATTCGATTCGGATGTTGATTGTTCATTATATTACGTTAATATTCGATGGTTTTGTTGTCACTTGTACTGTTTCCTTTTTTACTCGTATGTATGCATCTATGTTTTGCATTAAATTATTTATGGGATCATGTAAGGTTGGTCTAACACCGGACATTTTGAATGGGTTTTCCGAAGGTGGTATACATTTATTGTATGAAGTTGATGCTTTTTCTTTTACGTTTGAAGGTGTTTTATTATATAATTCGGCATATTCGTATATCTTTTGGATATTATTCTGTTTACGGTTGTTTATTAATTGGGGTAGGAAAATACGTTTGTGTTGTAAGACCATCTACTTCTTCTTTTACCATTGTTATACTATTTGTAACAATATCTATTTTGTTTTCTACTCTGTCAATTGTTGCCCTATTGTATGTATTGATAAGTTTGTCCAATTATTTTGTAAATGTAAGTCTTTCGTCGAGTCTTTCTTCTATTTGGTCGGGGTGGACTATTGGTAAAATTCCATGTGTGATTCCATTTTTACGAAATAGGCCGGTTCTAGCGGAGGTCTTTCACTTTCATAAAATTCATTACTTGGTAGGTTGTTTCTTTGTTACTTTATACCATTTTTTAAGGTTCGAGTTATTGGATTTAGTTTGTATAGATATTTATTGTTTAGGAATTCAAAGAATGGTATATGTATTTCTTGTATTTTACATAATTCATAATATGCTTCTTTAATTATTTTTGTTCTTTTTCGTTGTATGTTTTAAAGAATAATTCTCTATTTTTATTATTTTCTTCGCTTTGGAATTCTTCTCTTAAAACCTTTTTATTTAATCTAAATTCATTTTTTATCATATTTAATGTGAAATTACTATCTTCATATGGATGGGCAAAATTTCCATCTCTTTTTATGCCAATATTATTGGCTTCATATGCATTTTCTGTTTCAATTTACGAGTCTAAAATTGGTTGATTGTTTTGTGAATTATTTCTTTGTTGGAATTCACCTATTCTGAAGTGGATCTTCCGTGGTATATTAAAATTAAGATTTTTGTTTACGTTTAAAGATTGTGTTCTTTTGAATTTTAGTTCCTCTTGAACCATCTACATATTGTGTGACTTGTTCTAATTCACTTGTCTGCTTATTTTTCGCACTTGTGTGCAGGTAGTTTTTGCCGGATAAGTCCATTTTTCTGGCAGGGTTATTTCACTCCATTTAATTGTTTTAGGAATAGTTATATTTGCTTTTGTATGATCAATTTCCCAAAAAACCGTTTCTCCGGTAGTCTTGCTCTTATTAAAAGCATTTGGACAAAGTCCAGTATTCATTACTTTGTATTGAAGTCTACAAAATATTTCATAAATATGAGAACCTACCTGCATATGATAATTATGGGTTAAAATATCTAGGGTTAATATTTTCATTATATGTGGATCTGTCAGGGATATTGTGAAATTAGGATATGTGTTAAAATGTATTGGTCCATTTGTTAGGCTTGTTTCTATTGCTCCTAGTAGAGAATCTACATAATTTAAATGCCTTGCATCCCTTAAGGTTACCTGTATACTTGTATCTAGTCCTTCCATTGTTAATGGTTTAATTGCAACTTGGACTAGTCCTATGTGTAGGAATCTGTATCCTTGTGATATATATTTTCTAATTGAAGATTTTGAAAATAGACTCATGGTTTGATTATTGGAATATAAAGGGATTACTTTTTCTTTTACTTTAATTGCTAATCTAGATTTGAAATCAAATATTCCTTTATCTTTATATATTTCAGAGGTTGAGATTGAGGGAGGTTTCCAATTTGTTAAAAATTGACTATCCCATGATATTTCTTTAGACAATATGCTTTTATTACTTCTATCTTCATCATTCTCAGTTGTATGTTATAATCATCCATTTGATTATTGTGATGTCTAGAGGTTCTTCTATTCGTAAAATTACCTAACCAACTCATTATTTATCTTATGTCTTGCCTCGGATACACTTCCTTTCCTAATCGGATGCACGACTTACTCTCCTTTCTGCGTGACTTAGACCTAGGACACACACCGACTCGGGACCAATAAATAATTTGAGTTAATTAGCTAACTTTGTTGAATAAAAGGCTTTGATACCAAAATAAGCAAAGGATCGATCTAAACTTAGGCAAAGCATGAAAATAATAAAGATGACTAATAAAAATATATTAATTCTAAAGGAAAATTCATGGAATTGCTACAGTAAAACAGTAATTTTGACTTTTTTCTAATAGTAAATTTGACTTTTTTATTTCTAGGGTACGTGGTCTTTGTTCTACCCGGCACACACTTTATAAATTTTGAATATTATAAAGCCGCGATGAGTGAGGATAAAAACCTCCAACTCAAAAGTGTCTCTGGGACACCTTGACGCTACCTGGTTTCCGACCGATATACCTCATTTATTTAAAAGTCTCTTTTACTAAAAGAAAGCATATGAATATAAAGAATAAACAAAGAACTCAGAATAATAAGAATAACTTACTTCTTTATTTATGTATCTCTTCGTAATTTACAAGAATTGTACAGTGGATGGTTGGATACAGTGGATGGTTCAGGGGTAGAGAGATATCTAGAGAGAAGGGGAAGATGTGGAAACTGAAAAAACTATCCAAAAACCAAAACCTGCCTTCTAAGTGAGGAGAGTTTCTTATTTATATTACAAGGGGGAGTAGTGGATCGCGCCACATGTTCGGTGCGCATTTGTCCTCTTTAAGAGGGATCCACAACTTTTGACTAATACATATATTAAAACAAAATAAATTGTCATCCACTGAGAAAGTGGATTCCTTATGTCGGGGCGGCTTCACTGTGACTTCACTGTGAGATGCCCTTTTCTTTGTCTTTCTCTGATTTGTCAATTATGGTGGGGGTCACCATATTGTTTTGTCTGGCTGCTTTCCTGTTCATTTTTTGTTTGGATCTTTGACATGTTTCTTTGTTGTAATTGATCTCAAAGATCCAGTTCGAGCTCCTGGATTGGCTGAGTGAATATGTCTTCATTGTTGTAAAATTCATCTTCTGGCATTGTTGACGATGAGCCGCTTCCTTCGTCACTGAGCTGGTTCATTAATCTTTCAAAGTCTGTCTGATTGGAACACTGGGCCATCTGTGCCATGATCTGTTGTTTCTTTTGAAGGAATTCTTCGTTTTTCTGGATTTGTTTGGGTGGAACATTTTTGAGGAATTTTGTGTTTCGTTTGAAATAGTCGTTGACCCCAGTCAAATTGCATTTGAATATTTGGGAAGTACCCACACATTTGTTGCTCCTAGGCACCCATTTGTATACAGTCGCATATCATTTGTACTCACACATTTGTTGCTCATAGGCACCCATTTGTATACAGTCGCATATTTGTTTTTCCTCTAAATCAAATTTAGTCATGAAGATCTAAGGAAAGTATGACAGGATAGGGTCCAAATAGGGGTTTGTTCAAAAGGTTTTGGCTAATCGGGATGACCCAATTCTTTGGCTTTATTGGGTTTTGGGCTGGTGGTTAACTGTTTGTTTTGTTTTGGACTTGGGCTTGGTAGAGGTAAATGTGGGCTTGATGGTTGGGGACAAAAGGTTTTTATCTTTTTTCTTATCTGTGGTATTTGTAAAATTCCTTGCAAGGTTATTACCTGTAATATTAGCATGTAGGCGCGAATAGAGTTATTTGTAAAGTAACATAAGTAATTGCTTTTTATGCCAAATTGTATTGTCTATTGCGGTTTCTAAATTGGGCCAAATGTTAATTGCAATTTCTAAAGTGTTCCAAAAATATGGATCTCTTAATTTTTCATTTCTTAATGCTTCTTCAAGGATTTTAATTTCATTTTTAAGTTTTTGTTCTTTCCGACTAATTTCTCTGAAGATTGTCATAAATTGTGTCATTGTAATTGATCCCCGCAAAAAATGGTGATCCCGTAATATTTTTTAGCAAAAGGAAATTAAGCTCAATATGAACTAATTTAAGACTTTGTTATTTGTACCATAATGTATTTTGTAATGCTATTTCTAAAGAGGTCCAAATATGATAATTGAGGGGATAATAGGGATCTCTTTTCCTTTCTTCTATTATTCTTTTTTCGAGATCTTTAATATCTTTTAGTAATCTATCTTCTTTTCTTTTGAGTAGTTTAAAAGATTCCATATAATATATCATTGTGCCAATTCCTGTGAACATGAAATTAATCTGGTATTAGTAAAGGATTTTGTCTAGAGTTTCCAATATGGTCACTTTCAATACATTTTATTATTCTTTTAAGGGCGGATATGTTTGCATCTATAGATAATCTGTATTTTCTAGCAAATCTATATTCTAAAACTTCTTCTAAATCGTAAGTGTGAACTCTAAGTTCTGCAGTTTTGCTCATTGGAATATTTGTGTGCAAGTTTTTGCTTTCTTGTAATAATAATTCTGTTTTTTGGAAGCAAAAATTTAAATAATTTATGTCATTTAGATGTATTATTTGATCATTAATTTTCATGGTCCATTCTCCATGATTTTGTTGACTATTTGCCATATTGATTATATCTTGATAGAATTTTTGTCTCGGTGATAATATTTGTTGGGATGAAGATCCTATTTCTAATTTTTGTTTTTTAGGGCTTTCCATTATTTCCTTGTAGGAATTCTCTAGTTAGGAAATCTGGGATTGAATTGTCTTTTCCTGCAATATGAATAATTTCAAAATCAAAAATTGATAATAATGCTTGCCATCTGGCAAATATTTGTTTTGCGGCCTAAATTTTTTACGTCTTTTTGTAGAACATCTTTAGCAATTGACTTTACGGTCTACTTTAACGGTGAATTTTTGATTAAGTAAGTCGTCTTGAAATTTTGTTATGCATAATACTATGGAAAGAATTTCCTTTTTTATTGTGGAATATTTAGATTGAGTTTCATTCCATATTCCTGAATAATATCTTATTATATGGATTTTTCCATTAATTTCTTGAGTTAATATTCCTCCATATCCTATGTCCGAAGCATCTCGTAGATACTATCTTTGGTGCGTTTGGATCACATATTGTTAAACAGGGGTAATTGTTTTACATATAACTTGATTTGTTTTATTACATTAGTGTGTTCTTTTGTCCAAGGTTTTGGGTTTTTCTTTAATCTTTGTCATAAAGAGGTTTGCAGATTTGTCTTATCTTTGGAAGAAAATCAGCTATGTAGTTTAACGATCCTAAAAACCTTTGTAATTGAGTTTTGTCTTTTATTTCATACGGAAATTTGTCCGCAAAGTCTATTGATCTTTGGATAGGTATTATTGTGTTATTGGTTATTTCATGACCTAAAAACCTTATTTTTTGTTTGATATAACTTTATCTTAGGTTTGGATAAAACCGAGTCCATTTTTTATCATTGTTTTGTAAAATATGTTTAGATGTTTTTCATGTTGGCCTAAATCTTTACTAAAAACTAAAACGTCATCTATGTAAACTATAATAAATGTGTAAGGGTTAAATATTTCATTCATGATTTTTTGAAATTCGCTTGGTGCATTTTTTCATCCAAATGGCATTACATTCCATTCGTATTGTCCAAATGGTACTTTGTGAATGCCGTTTTGTATCTATCTTGTTACGCTATTTGGATTTGCCAAAATCCCGATTTCATATCAAATTTTGAAAATATTGATGCATTATGCGAGTCTTTTTAATAAATCTTGTTTATTAGGGATTGGATACCTAATCCATTTTAAGGCCGTGTGTTTAATGGTTTATAATTTATCACTAACCTTGGAGCTCCTCTCTCAATCTCTCGCATTTTTTGTGACATAGAAAGCGAGAGCGGGACCATGGTGATTTGCTTTTTCTTATTAATTTTTATCTAATAATTCTTTTATCTCTTTCTTACAATATTCTAGTAATTCTTGGTTCATTTGGATTGGTCTTGCTTTAGTTGGAATCATTCTTTCATTAAATTCTTTTTCGTATGGTAATGTTATGACATGTTTCTTTCTTTCCCAAAAAGCTGTGGGGAGGTCAGAACATAAGGTTTTCTCAAATTTTTCTAATATCTTTTCAATTTTAGTTTTGCATTCTCCTGATTGCAATTTTTCTTCTAACTTTGTATTATGTAAGTCTTCTTTTAAGAATTCAATTTGTTTTTGTAATGAGTTTATTTTTGTTATGTTTGCTTTTTGTACATTATTAACATCATGGGTAGAAACTGGATATATGAATTTAAATATTATTTTTTGTCCTAATATTTTTGTTTCTACTCCTTGTTTGGATACTTTAAAGGGATACAACATTTGTAGGAAAGGATTTCCTAATATTACTCTTGTATTTAGATCTTTTACAAGTATTAAACTTGTTTTAAAACAAATATTATTAAAATTTATAAAGTGTGTGCCGGGTAGAACAAAGACCACGTACCCTAGAAATAAAAAAGTCAAATTTACTATTAGAAAAAAGTCAAAATTACTGTTTTACTGTAGCAATTCCATGAATTTTCCTTTAGAATTAATATATTTTTATTAGTCATCTTTATTATTTTCATGCTTTGCCTAAGTTTAGATCGATCCTTTGCTTATTTTGGTATCAGAGCCTTTTATTCAACAAAGTTAGCTAATTAACTCAAATTATTTATTGGTCCCGAGTCGGTGTGTGTCCTAGGTCTAAGTCACGCAGAAAGGAGAGTAAGTCGTGCATCCGATTAGGAAAGGAAGTGTATCCGAGGCAAGACATAAGATAAATAATGAGTTGGTTAGGTAATTTTACGAATAGAAGAACCTCTAGACATCACAATAATCAAATGAATGATTATAACATACAAACTGAGAATGATGAAGATAGAAGTAATAAAAGCATATTGTCTAAAGAAATATCATGGGATAGTCAATTTTTAACAAATTGGAAACCTCCCTCAATCTCAACCTCTGAAATATATAAAGATAAAGGAATATTTGATTTCAAATCTAGATTAGCAATTAAAGTAAAAGAAAAAGTAATCCCTTTATATTCCAATAATCAAACCATGAGTCTATTTTCAAAATCTTCAATTAGAAAATATATATCACAAGGATACAGATTCCTACACATAGGACTAGTCCAAGTTGCAATTAAACCATTAACAATGGAAGGACTAGATACAAGTATACAGGTAACCTTAAGGGATGCAAGGCATTTAAATTATGTAGATTCTCTACTAGGAGCAATAGAAACAAGCCTAACAAATGGACCAATACATTTTAACACATATCCTAATTTCACAATATCCCTGACAGATCCACATATAATGAAAATATTAACCCTAGATATTTTAACCCATAATTATCATATGCAGGTAGGTTCTCATATTTATGAAATATTTTGTAGACTTCAATACAAAGTAATGAATACTGGACTTTGTCCAAATGCTTTTAATAAGAGCAAGACTACCGGAGAAACGGTTTTTTGGGAAATTGATCATACAAAAGCAAATATAACTATTCCTAAAACAATTAAATGGAGTGAAATAACCCTGCCAGAAAAATGGACTTATCCCAAAACTGTACCGCATACACAAGTGCGAAAAATAAGCGGACAAGTGAATTAGAACAAGTCACACAATATGTAGATGGTTCAAGTAGAACTAAAATTCAAAAGAACACAATCTTTAAACGAAACAAAAATCTTAATTTTTAATATACCAAATTTAAGATCCACTTCGGGAATAGGTGAATTCCAACAAAGAAATAATTCACAAAACAATCAACCAATTTTAGACTCGTAAATTGAAACAGGAAAATGCATATGAAGCCAATAATATTGGCATAAAAAGAGATGGAAATTTTGCCCATCCATATGAAGATAGTAATTTCACATTAAATATGATAAAAAATGAATTTAGATTAAATAAAAAGGTTTTAAGAGAAGAATTCCAAAGCGAAGAAAATAATAAAAATAGAGAATTATTCTTTAAAACATACAACGAAAAAGAACAAAAAATAATTAAAGAAGCATATTATGAATTATGTAAAATACAAGAAATACATATACCATTCTTTGAATTCCTAAACAATAAATATCTATACAAACTAAATCCAATAACTCGGAGACAGCAAAAAATGGTATAAAGTAACAAAGAAACAACCTACCAAGTAATGAATTTTATGAAAGTGAAAGACCTCCGCTAGAACCGGCCTATTTCGTAAAAATGGAATCACACATGGAATTTTACCAATAGTCCACCTACGACCAAATAAGAAGAAAGACTCGACGAAAGACTTACATTTACAAAATAATTGGACAAACTTATCAATACATACAATAGGGCAACAATTGACAGAGTAGAAAACAAAATAGATATTGTTACAAATAGTATAACAATGGTAAAAGAAGAAGTAGATGGTCTTTACAACACAAAACAGATTTTCCTACCCCAATTAATAAACAACCGTAAACAGAATAATATCCAAAAGATATACGTAATATGCCGAATTATATAATAAAACACCTTCAAACGAGAAAAGAAAAAGCATCAACTTCATATAATAAATGTATACCACCTTCGGAAAACCCATTCAAAATGTCCAGTGTTAGACCAACCTTACATGATCCCATAAATAATTTAATGCAAAACATAGATGCATACATACGAGTAAAAAAGGAAACGGTACAAGTGACAACAAAACCATGAATATTAATGAATATAATGAACAATCAACATACGAATCAGAATCCATCCTTGATTAGAAAATTATGAAATAGACAATAAGGATAAACTAATACAAGCCATTCAAGGTTTTTATAAAAAGAGGCGGATGATTTAGAAATAATAGGAAATCAACAAAAATCTTACAATGCAAAAATATTTATGAATGGAACATTGATGGACTAAGTGAAATGGAAATTATTAATAAAACGAAAGAAATGATAATTGTAGGAAATATTTACAAAACACAAAATATTACAGGAAAGACAAGCTACGTAAAATATAATCTTAGGTTTCACAGACGGCTACGTGCACAGTGGGATAAATTATTAGGAGAAGAAATAAAAAATGCTATTTTAATCGGTATAAGAAATGATGCTCAAGGACAACCTTTAGTAGATGAAATTGGAAGACCTGCACCGACAATTAATAACTCTAATATTTAACATCACAACCCATTTCATAGGAGATATAGATTTATATACGAAAGAAATTCGAAATATTACAAAATTTAAAATGCGAAAAATTAGGACAATTCAAATGGTATAAAGAGAATTTCTTACAAAGGGTTTTAACCTAGCGGACCCAAATAACATATCTTGGAAAGAAAAATTTATTCTTGGACTACCAGGATTATTTTGAGAAAAAGTAAAAGAAACAATAGAACAAAAATTTGGAAAAATTTCTTATAATGAATTAACCTATGGAGATTTAATCACTAGTGTAAATATAACGGGACTAAGATTATGTCGAGGACCAAAGATTAAATTATAAATTAAAGAAAGAAAGTGCACAAACACGTAGAGAATTAGGAAATTGGTGTGAACAATTTGGGTTTGGAAAATTAAAACCACCTCATAAAAAGAAAAGAAATGAACACAATCCTTATTATAAAAACAAGTACTTATAGAAGAAAACATAGAAAAACAAATAAAAAATACACAAAAGAAACACTGAATATTATAAAAATTCAAGTCACAAGAAAAGATATAGTAACAAATATAATAACAAGAAATATAAGAAAAATAATAAATACACAAACACCCACAATAAAACAATAAAATGTTTCCTATGTAGAAAACACGGACACATAGCTAGGGACTACGCCTAGAAAACAAATAAAACAAATTTGCAATAACCTTAATATAAAAGAGATAGATCAAATAATATCCCAAATAGATAATCTAGAGGTAACAACCACGGAAAACGAACAAACCAGTGGAGAAGACCCCTCTTTTAGCACGGACCTCACAGTATAATGAAGAAGAAATTAATGAATGTCAAAATGGATGCAAAGGAGTATGTATGTGTACAACAAAATTAATACTATAGAACAATATGATGAAATATTAGAAAAAATTAAAGAAATAAAGGAACCAGTTATAAAGCGAAAATTCCTAAGACAATTAGAGAAAACCATAAAGGAGGAAAAACAGAACCTTCAACACCATCTCAATATGAAGATGTGGTACAAATGTTCCAAGACAAAAAGAAGCAAATTTCTTCACTAGATTTACAAAAAGAAATCAGAGAAATAAAGCAAGAAATAAAATTATTAAAACAAAATAATTTAGAATTACAAAAATCACAAAAAGAATTAGAAGCAAAAATAACAATACATGAAATTAAAAAACAAATAAGTGCAACCTATAAAGGAGAACCCTCCAAAAATTGGATGAACAATTTCAAAACCCTTTTGGGAAAAAACAAAGGAATAAAAATAAACACTAGAGAAAATACGGAAACGAAACATCTTCTTCAACGAAGAAGACACGAAGGAAGTTTATATGCAATAAATAAAGTTAGGTTTCAAAAATGGTATGTCACCATAAAAATGACAATAGGAACCTTCCAATATGAAGGAATAGCCATGCTAGACTCGGGCGGATCTAAAGCTGTATAGAGCAAGGCATAATACCTTCTAAATATTTTATTAAAACAAAACAAAACCTCTCAAAGACAAATTCTTCTTTATTAAAAGTTAAATATAAAATACCAGAAGCTCACATATGTAATAATAACATTTGTTTTAAAACAAGTTTAATACTTGTAAAAGATTTAAATACAAGAGTAATATTAGGAAATCCTTTCCTACAAATGTTATATCCCTTTAAAGTATCCAAACAAGGAGTAGAAACAAAAATATTAGGACAAAAAATAATATTTAAATTCATATATCCAGTTTCTACCCATGATGTTAATAATGTACAAAAAGCAAACATAACAAAAATAAACTCATTACAAAAACAAATTGAATTCTTAAAAGAAGACTTACATAATACAAAGTTAGAAGAAAAATTGCAATCAGGAGAATGCAAAACTAAAATTGAAAAGATATTAGAAAAATTTGAGAAAACCTTATGTTCTGACCTCCCCACAGCTTTTTGGGAAAGAAAGAAACATGTCATAACATTACCATACGAAAAAGAATTTAATGAAAGAATGATTCCAACTAAAGCAAGACCAATCCAAATGAACCAAGAATTACTAGAATATTGTAAGAAAGAGATAAAAGAGATAGATCTGCCCCTGAGTCTAGCATGGCTATTCCTTCATATTGGAAGGTTCCTATTGTCATTTTTATGGTGACATACCATTTTTGAAACCTTACTTTATTTATTGCATATAAACTTCCTTCTGTGTCTTCTTCTGTTGAAGAAGATGTTTCTGTTTCCGTATTTTCTCTAGTGTTTATTTTTATTCCTTTGTTTTTTCCAAAAGGGTTTTGAAATTGTTCATCCAATTTTTTGGAGGGTTCTCCTTTGTAGGTCGCACTTATTTGTTTTTTAATTTCATGTATTGTTATTTTTGCTTCTAATTCTTTTTGTGATTTTTGTAATTCTAAATTATTTTGTTTTAATAATTTTATTTCTTGCTTTATTTCTCTGATTTCTTTTTGTAAATCTAGTGAAGAAATTTGCTTCTTTTTGTCTTGGAACATTTGTACCACATCTTCATATTGAGATGGTGTTGAAGGTTCTGGTTTTTCCTCCTTTATGGTTTTCTCTAATTGTCTTAGGAATTTTCGTTTTATAACTGGTTCCTTTATTTCTTTAATTTTTTCTAATATTTCATCATATTGTTCTATAGTATTAATTTTGGTCGTACACATACATACTCCTTTGCATCCATTTTGACATTCATTAATTTCTTCTTCATTGTCTGTGAGGTCCGTGCTAAAAGAGGGGTCTTCTCCACTGGTTTGTTCGTTTTCTGTGGTTGTTACCTCTAGATTATCTATTTGGGATATTATTTGATCTATCTCTTTTATATTAAGGTTATTGCAAATTTGTTTTATTTGTTTTCTAGCTGGGCAGTCCCTAGCTATGTGTCCAGGTTTTCTACATAGGAAACATTTTATTGTTTTATTGTGGGTGTTTGTGTATTTATTATTTTTCTTATATTTCTTGTTATTATATTTGTTACTATATCTTTTCTTGTGACTTGAATTTTTATAATATTCAGGTGTTTCTTTTGTGTATTTTTTATTTGTTTTTCTATGTTTTCTTCTATAAGTACTGTTTTTATAATAAGGATTGTGTTCATTTCTTTTCTTTTTATGAGGTGGTTTTAATTTTCCAAACCCAAATTGTTCACACCAATTTCCTAATTCTCTACGTGTTTGTGCACTTTCTTTCTTTAATTTATAATTTAATCTTTGGTCCTGACATAATCTTAGTCCTGTTATATTTACACTAGTGATTAAATCTCCATAGGTTAATTCATTATAAGAAATTTTTCCAAATTTTTGTTCTATTGTTTCTTTTACTTTTTCTGAAAATAATCCTGGTAGTCCAGTAATAAATTTTTCTTTCCAGTATATGTTATTTGGGTCTGCTAGGTTAAAAACTCTTTGTAAGAAATTCTCTTTATACCATTTGAATTGTCCTAATTTTCTGCATTTTAAATTTTGTAATATTTCTGAATTTCTTTCTGTATATAAATCTATGTCTCCTATGAAATGGGTTGTGATGTTAAATATTAGAGTTATTAATTGTGCTGGTGCAGGTCTTCCAATTTCATCTACTAAAGGTTGTCCTTGAGCATCATTTCTTACTGCAGTTAAAATAGCATTTTTTATTTCTTCTCCTAATAATTTATCCCACCAGGTTCGTAGCTGTCCTGTGAAACCTAAGATTATATTTTCTGTAGCTTGTCTTTCTGTAATATTTTGTGTTTTGTAAATATTTCCTACATTTACCTCTACCAAGCCCAAGTCCAAAACAAAACAAACAGTTAACCACCAGCCCAAAACCCAATAAAGCCAAAGAATTGGGTCATCCCGATTAGCCAAAACCTTTTGAACAAACCCCTATTTGGACCCTATCCTGTCATACTTTCCTTAGATCTTCATGACTAAATTTGATTTAGAGGAAAAACAAATATGCGACTGTATACAAATGGGTGCCTATGAGCAACAAATGTGTGAGTACAAATGATATGCGACTGTATACAAATGGGTGCCTAGGAGCAACAAATGTGTGGGTACTTCCCAAATATTCAAATGCAATTTGACTGGGGTCAACGACTATTTCAAACGAAACACAAAATTCCTCAAAAATGTTCCACCCAAACAAATCCAGAAAAACGAAGAATTCCTTCAAAAGAAACAACAGATCATGGCACAGATGGCCCAGTGTTCCAATCAGACAGACTTTGAAAGATTAATGAACCAGCTCAGTGACGAAGGAAGCGGCTCATCGTCAACAATGCCAGAAGATGAATTTTACAACAATGAAGACATATTCACTCAGCCAATCCAGGAGCTCGAACTGGATCTTTGAGATCAATTACAACAGCAAACATGTCAGCATCCAAACAAAAAATGAACAGGAAAGCAGCCAGACAAAACAATATGGTGACCCCCACCATAATTGACAAATCAGAGAAAGACAAAGAAAAGGGCATCTCACAGTGAAGTCACAGTGAAGCCGCCCCGACATAAGGAATCCACTTTCTCAGTGGATGACAATTTATTTTGTTTTAATATATGTATTAGTCAAAAGTTGTGGATCCCTCTTAAAGAGGACAAATGCGCACCGAACATGTGGCGCGATCCACTACTCCCCCTTGTAATATAAATAAGAAACTCTCCTCACTTAGAAGGCAGGTTTTGGTTTTTGGATAGTTTTTTCAGTTTCCACATCTTCCCCTTCTCTCTAGATATCTCTCTACCCCTGAACCATCCACTGTATCCAACCATCCACTGTACAATTCTTGTAAATTACGAAGAGATACATAAATAAAGAAGTAAGTTATTCTTATTATTCTGAGTTCTTTGTTTATTCTTTATATATTTCAGAGGTTGAGATTGAGGGAGGTTTCCAATTTGTTAAAAATTGACTATCCCATGATATTTCTTTAGACAATATGCTTTTATTACTTCTATCTTCATCATTCTCAGTTTGTATGTTATAATCATTCATTTGATTATTGTGATGTCTAGAGGTTCTTCTATTCGTAAAATTACCTAACCAACTCATTATTTATCTTATGTCTTGCCTCGGATACACTTCCTTTCCTAATCGGATGCACGACTTACTCTCCTTTCTGCGTGACTTAGACCTAGGACACACACCGACTCGGGACCAATAAATAATTTGAGTTAATTAGCTAACTTTGTTGAATAAAAGGCTCTGATACCAAAATAAGCAAAGGATCGATCTAAACTTAGGCAAAGCATGAAAATAATAAAGATGACTAATAAAAATATATTAATTCTAAAGGAAAATTCATGGAATTGCTACAGTAAAACAGTAATTTTGACTTTTTTCTAATAGTAAATTTGACTTTTTTATTTCTAGGGTACGTGGTCTTTGTTCTACCCGGCACACACTTTATAAATTTTGAATATTATAAAGCCGCGATGAGTGAGGATAAAAACCTCCAACTCAAAAGTGTCTCTGGGACACCTTGACGCTACCTGGTTTCCGACCGATATACCTCATTTATTTAAAAGTCTCTTTTACTAAAAGAAAGCATATGAATATAAAGAATAAACAAAGAACTCAGAATAATAAGAATGATTTGTTTGGGTGGAACATTTTTGAGGAATTTTGTGTTTCGTTTGAAATAGTCGTTGACCCCAGTCAAATTGCATTTGAATATTTGGGAAGTACCCACACATTTGTTGCTCCTAGGCACCCATTTGTATACAGTCGCATATCATTTGTACTCACACATTTGTTGCTCATAGGCACCCATTTGTATACAGTCGCATATTTGTTTTTCCTCTAAATCAAATTTAGTCATGAAGATCTAAGGAAAGTATGACCGATCTAAACTTAGGCAAAGCATGAAAATAATAAAGATGACTAATAAAAATATATTAATTCTAAATTATTTTGTTTTAATAATTTTATTTCTTGCTTTATTTCTCTGATTTCTTTTTGTAAATCTAGTGAAGAAATTTGCTTCTTTTTGTCTTGGAACATTTGTACCACATCTTCATATTGAGATGGTGTTGAAGGTTCTGGTTTTTCCTCCTTTATGGTTTTCTCTAATTGTCTTAGGAATTTTCGTTTTATAACTGGTTCCTTTATTTCTTTAATTTTTTCTAATATTTCATCATATTGTTCTATAGTATTAATTTTGGTCGTACACATACATACTCCTTTGCATCCATTTTGACATTCATTAATTTCTTCTTCATTGTCTGTGAGGTCCGTGCTAAAAGAGGGGTCTTCTCCACTGGTTTGTTCGTTTCGTGGTTGTTACCTCTAGATTATCTATTTGGGATATTATTTGATCTATCTCTTTTATATTAAGGTTATTGCAAATTTGTTTTATTTGTTTTCTAGTCAAGGCAATCCTCGTATGTGTCCGTGTTTTCTACATAGGAAACATTTTATTGTTTTATCGTGGGGGTTTTTGTGTATTTATTATTTTTCTTATATTTCTTGTTATTATATTTGTTACTATATCTTTTCTTGTGACTTGAATTTTTATAATATTCAGGTGTTTCTTTTGTGTATTTTTTATTTGTTTTCTCTATGTTTTCTTCTATAAGTACCGTTTTTATAATAAGGATTGTGTTCATTTCTTTTCTTTTTATGAGGTGGTTTTACTTTTCCAAACCCAAATTGTTCACACCAATTTCCTAATTCTCTACGTGTTTGTGCACTTTCTTTCTTTAATTTATAATTTAATCTTTGGTCCCGACATAATCTTAGTCCCGTTATATTTACACTAGTGATTAAATCTCCATAGGTTAGTTCATTATAAGAAATTTTTCCAAATTTTTGTTCTATTGTTTCTTTTACTTTTTCAAAATAATCCCGGTAGTCCAAGTAATAAATTTTTCTTTCCAAAGATATGTTATTTGGGTCGCTAGGTTAAAAACCCTTTGTAAGAAATTCTCTTTATACCATTTGAATTGTCCTAATTTTCTCGCATTTTAAATTTTGTAATATTTCCGAATTTCTTTACGTATATAAATCTATATCTCCTATGAAATGGGTTGTGATGTTAAATATTAGAGTTATTAATTGTCTTGGTGCAGGTCTTCCAATTTCATCTACTAAAGGTTGTCCTTGAGCATCATTTCTTACCGCAGCTTAAAATAGCATTTTTTATTTCTTCTCCTAATAATTTATCCCACCAGTTCGTAGTCGTCCCGTGAAACCTAAGATTATATTTTCTCGTAGCTTGTCTTTCGTAATATTTTTGTGTTTTGTAAATATTTCCTACAATTATCATTTCTTTCGTTTTATTAATAATTTCCATTTCACTTAGTCCATCAATGTTCCATTCATAAATATTTTTTGCATTGTAAGATTTTTTGTTGATTTCCTATTATTTCTAAATCATCCGCCTCTTTTTATAAAAACCTTGAATGGCTTGTATTAGTTTATCCTTATTGTCTATTTCATAATTTTCGTAATCAAGGATGGATTCGATTCGGATGTTGATTGTTCATTATATTCTCGTTAATATTCTCGATGGTTTTGTTGTCACTTGTACCTGTTTCCTTTTTTACTCGTATGTATGCATCTATGTTTTGCATTAAATTATTTATGGGATCATGTAAGGTTGGTCTAACACCGGACATTTTGAATGGGTTTTCCGAAGGTGGTATCTGTTTATTGTATGAAGTTGATGCTTTTCTTTTCTCGTTTGAAGGTGTTTTATTATATAATTCAAGCATATTCTACGTATATCTTTTGGATATTATTCCTGTTTTCGGTTGTTTATTAATTGGGGTAGGAAAATCTGCTTGTGTTGTAAGACCATCTACTTCTTCTTTTACCATTGTTATACTATTTGTAACAATATCTATTTTGTTTTCTACTCGTCCAATTGTTGCCCTATTGTATGTATTGATAAGTTTGTCCAATTATTTTGTAAATGTAAGTCTTTCGTTCGCCTTTCTTCTATTTGGTCGTGGTGGACTATTGGTAAAATTCCATGTGTGATTCCATTTTTACAGTAAATAGGCCGGTTCTCTAGCTGAGGTCTTTCACTTTCATAAAATTCATTACTTGGTAGGTTGTTTGTCAGTTACTTTATACCATTTTTTAAGGTTCCGAAGTTATTGGATTTAGTTTGTATAGATATTTATTGTTTAGGAATTCAAAGAATGGTATATGTATTTCTTGTATTTTACATAATTCATAATATGCTTCTTTAATTATTTTTTGTTCTTTTTCGTTGTATGTTTTAAAGAATAATTCTCTATTTTTATTATTTTCTTCGCTTTGGAATTCTTCTCTTAAAACCTTTTAATTTAATCTAAATTCATTTTTTATCATATTTAATGTGAAATTACTATCTTCATATGGATGGGCAAAATTTCCATCTCTTTTATGCCAATATTATTGGCTTCATATGCATTTTCTCGTTTCAATTTCGAGTCTAAAATTGGTTGATTGTTTTGTGAATTATTTCTTTGTTGGAATTCACCTATTCCCGAAGTGGATCTTCCTACCGGTATATTAAAATTAAGATTTTTGTTTCGTTTAAAGATTGTGTTCTTTTGAATTTTAGTTCTACCGAACCATCTACATATTGTGTGACTTGTTCTAATTCACTTGTCTCGCTTATTTTTCGCACTTGTGTCTGGTACGCTTTTTATTCTGGGATAAGTCCATTTTTCCGTGTGGTTATTTCACTCCATTTAATTGTTTTAGGAATAGTTATATTTACTTTTGTATGATCAATTTCCCAAAAACCGTTTCTCCGGTAGTCTTGCTCTTATTAAAAGCATTTGGACAAAGTCCAGATTCATTACTTTGTATTGAAGTCTACAAAATATTTCATAAATATGAGAACCTACCTCGCATATGATAATTATGGGTTAAAATATCTAGGGTTAATATTTTCATTATATGTGGATCTGTCAGGGATATTGTGAAATTAGGATATGTGTTAAAATGTATTGGTCCATTTGTTAGGCTTGTTTCTATTGCTCCTAGTAGAGAATCTACATAATTTAAATGCCTTGCATCCCTTAAGGTTACCTGTATACTTGTATCTAGTCCTTCCATTGTTAATGGTTTAATTGCAACTTGGACTAGTCCTATGTGTAGGAATCTGTATCCTTGTGATATATATTTTCTAATTGAAGATTTTGAAAATAGACTCATGGTTTGATTATTGGAATATAAAGGGATTACTTTTTCTTTTACTTTAATTGCTAATCTAGATTTGAAATCAAATATTCCTTTATCTTTATATATTTCAGAGGTTGAGATTGAGGGAGGTTTCCAATTTGTTAAAAATTGACTATCCCATGATATTTCTTTAGACAATATGCTTTTATTACTTCTATCTTCATCATTCTCAGTTTGTATGTTATAATCATTCATTTGATTATTGTGATGTCTAGAGGTTCTTCTATTCGTAAAATTACCTAACCAACTCATTATTTATCTTATGTCTTGCCTCGGATACACTTCCTTTCCTAATCGGATGCACGACTTACTCTCCTTTCTGCGTGACTTAGACCTAGGACACACACCGACTCGGGACCAATAAATAATTTGAGTTAATTAGCTAACTTTGTTGAATAAAAGGCTCTGATACCAAAATAAGCAAAGGATCGATCTAAACTTAGGCAAAGCATGAAAATAATAAAGATGACTAATAAAAATATATTAATTCTAAAGGAAAATTCATGGAATTGCTACAAAATACCATTTTTTGCAGGATCAATTACAATGACACAATTTATGACAATCTTCAGAGAAATTAGTCGGAAAGAACAAAAACTTAAAAATGAAATTAAAATCCTTGAAGAAGCATTAAGAAATGAAAAATTAAGAGATCCATATTTTTGGAACACTTTAGAAATTGCAATTAACATTTGGCCCAATTTAGAAACCGCAATAGACAATACAATTTGGCATAAAAAGCAATTACTTATGTTACTTTACAGCGAACTCTATTCGCGCCTACATGCTAATATTACAGGGTAATAACCTTGCAAGGAATTTTACAAATACCACAGATAAGAAAAAAGATAAAAACCTTTTGTCCCCAACCATCAAGCCCACATTTACCTCTACCAAGCCCAAGTCCAAAACAAAACAAACAAGCTTAACCACCTCAAACTCTAAAACCCAATAAAGCCAAAGAATTTGGTCATCCCGATTAGCCAAAACCTTTTGAACAAACCCCTATTCGGACCCTATCCCGTCATACTTTCCTTAGATCTTCATGACTAAATTTGATTTAGAGGAAAAACAAATATGCGACTGTATACAAATGGGTGCCTATGAGCAACAAATGTGTGAGTACAAATGATATGCGACTGTATACAAATGGGTGCCTAGGAGCAACAAATGTGTGGGTACTTCCCAAATATTCAAATGCAATTTGACTGGGGTCAACGACTATTTCAAACGAAACACAAAATTCCTCAAAAATGTTCCACCCAAACAAATCCAGAAAAACGAAGAATTCCTTCAAAAGAAACAACAGATTCATGGCACGATGGCCCAAATTGTTCCAATCGCCAGACTTTGAAAGATTAATGAACCAAATTTCAAATGAAGGAAGCGAAGCTCATCGTCAACAATGCCGTAAGATGAATTTTACAACAATGAAGACATATTCACTCACCCAATCCAGAGCTCGAACTGGATCTTCGAGATCAATTACAACAAAGAAACATGTCGCATCCAAACAAAAATGAACAGAAAGAAATGCACAAAACAATATGGTGACCCCCACCATAATTGACAAATCGTAGAAAGACAAAGAAAAGGGCATCTCACGTGAAGTCACAGTGAAAGCCGCCCGACATAAGGAATCCACTTTCTCAAAGTGGATGACAATTTATTTTGTTTTAATATATGTATTAGTCAAAAGTTGTGGATCCCTCTTAAAGAGGACAAATGCGCACCGAACATGTGGCGCGATCCACTACTCCCCTTGTAATATAAATAAGAAACTCTCCTCACTTAGAAGGCAGGTTTTGGTTTTTGGATAGTTTTTTCAGTTTCCACATCTTCCCCTTCTCTCTAGATATCTCTCTACCCCTGAACCATCCACTGTATCCAACCATCCACTGTACAATTCTTGTAAATTACGAAGAGATACATAAATAAAGAAGTAAGTTATTCTTATTATTCTGAGTTCTTTGTTTATTCTTTATATTCATATGCTTTCTTTTAGTAAAAGAGACTTTTAAATAAATGAGGTATATCTATTGGAAACTGTAGCGTCAAGGTGTCCCAGAGACACTTTTGAGTTGGAGGTTTTTATCCTCACTCATCGCGGCTTTATAATATTCAAAATTTATAAAGTGTGTGCCGGGTAGAACAAAGACCACGTACCCTAGAAATAAAAAAGTCAAATTTACTATTAGAAAAAAGTCAAAATTACTGTTTTACTGTAGCAATTCCATGAATTTTCCTTTAGAATTAATATATTTTTATTAGATGTATTATTTGATCATTAATTTTCATGGTCCATTCTCCATGATTTTGTTGACTATTTGCCATATTGATTATATCTTGATAGAATTTTTGTCTCGGTGATAATATTTGTTGGGATGAAGATCCTATTTCTAATTTTTGTTTTTTAGGGCTTTCCATTATTTCCTTGTAGGAATTCTCTAGTTAGGAAATCTGGGATTGAATTGTCTTTTCCTGCAATATGAATAATTTCAAAATCAAAAATTGATAATAATGCTTGCCATCTGGCAAATATTTGTTTTTGCCTAAATTTTTACGTCTTTTTGTAGAACATCTTTAGCACTTTACAGTCTACTTTAACGTGCTGAATTTTTGATTAAGTAAGTCGTCTTGAAATTTTGTTATGCATAATACTATGGAAAGAATTTCCTTTTTTATTGTGGAATATTTAGATTGAGTTTCATTCCATATTCCTGAATAATATCTTATTATATGGATTTTTCCATTAATTTCTTGAGTTAATATTCCTCCATATCCTATGTCTGAAGCATCTGTAGATACTATCTTTGGTGCGTTTGGATCACATATTGTTAAACAGTGGTAATTGTTTTACATATAACTTGATTTGTTTTATTACATTAGTGTGTTCTTTTTGTCCAAGGTTTTGGGTTTTTCTTTAATCTGTCATAAAGAGGTTTGCGCATTTGTCTTATCTTTGGAAGAAAATCAGCTATGTAGTTTAACGATCCTAAAAACCTTTGTAATTGAGTCTTGTCTTTTATTTCATCTGGAAATTTATTCGCAAAGTCTATTGATCTTTGGATAGGTATTATAGTGTTATTGGTTATTTCATGACCTAAAAATCTTATTTTTGTTTGATATAACTTTATCTTAGGTTTGGATAAAACCAGTCCATTTTTTATCATTGTTTTGTAAAATATGTTTAGATGTTTTTCATGTTGGCCTAAATCTTTACTAAAAACTAAAACGTCATCTATGTAAACTATAATAAATGTGTAAGGGTTAAATATTTCATTCATGATTTTTTGAAATTCGCTTGGTGCATTTTTTAAACCAAATGGCATTACATTCCATTCGTATTGTCCAAATGGTACTGTGAATGCTGTTTTGTATCTATCTTGTTCTGCTATTTGGATTTGCCAAAATCCTGATTTCATATCAAATTTTGAAAATATTGATGCATTATGCGCCTTTTTAATAAATCTTGTTTATTAGGGATTGGATACCTAATCCATTTTAAGGCTGTGTTTAATGGTTTATAATTTATCACTAACCTTGGAGCTCCTCTCTCAATCTCTGCATTTTTTGTGACATAGAAAGCAGAGCAGGACCATGGTGATTTGCTTTTTCTTATTAATTTTTTATCTAATAATTCTTTTATCTCTTTCTTACAATATTCTAGTAATTCTTGGTTCATTTGGATTGGTCTTGCTTTAGTTGGAATCATTCTTTCATTAAATTCTTTTTCGTATGGTAATGTTATGACATGTTTCTTTCTTTCCCAAAAAGTCATGGGGAGGTCGAACATAAGGTTTTCTCAAATTTTTCTAATATCTTTTCAATTTTAGTTTTGCATTCTCCGATTGCAATTTTTCTTCTAACTTTGTATTATGTAAGTCTTCTTTTAAGAATTCAATTTGTTTTTGTAATGAGTTTATTTTTGTTATGTTTGCTTTTTGTACATTATTAACATCATGGGTAGAAACTGGATATATGAATTTAAATATTATTTTTTGTCCTAATATTTTTGTTTCTACTCCTTGTTTGGATACTTTAAAGGGATACAACATTTGTAGGAAAGGATTTCCTAATATTACTCTTGTATTTAGATCTTTTACAAGTATTAAACTTGTTTTAAAACAAATATTATTATTGCATATGTGGGCTTCTGGTATTTTATATTTAACTTTTAATAAGGAAGAATTTGCTGCTGAGAGGTTTTGTTTTGTTTTAATAAAATATTTAGAAGGTATTATGCCTTGCTCTATACAGTTTAGATCTGCCCCTGAGTCTAGCATGGCTATTCCTTCATATTGGAAGGTTCCTATTGTCATTTTTATGGTGACATACCATTTTTGAAACCTTACTTTATTTATTGCATATAAACTTCCTTCTGTGTCTTCTTCTGTTGAAGAAGATGTTTCTGTTTCCGTATTTTCTCTAGTGTTTATTTTTATTCCTTTGTTTTTTCCAAAAGGGTTTTGAAATTGTTCATCCAATTTTTTGGAGGGTTCTCCTTTGTAGGTCGCACTCATATGCTTTCTTTTAGTAAAAGAGACTTTTAAATAAATGAGGTATATCGGTCGGAAACCAGGTAGCGTCAAGGTGTCCCAGAGACACTTTTGAGTTGGAGGTTTTTATCCTCACTCATCGCGGCTTTATAATATTCAAAATTTATAAAGTGTGTGCCGGGTAGAACAAAGACCACGTACCCTAGAAATAAAAAAGTCAAATTTACTATTAGAAAAAAGTCAAAATTACTGTTTTACTGTAGCAATTCCATGAATTTTCCTTTAGAATTAATATATTTTTATTAGTCATCTTTATTATTTTCATGCTTTGCCTAAGTTTAGATCGATCCTTTGCTTATTTTGGTCACAGTGAAGCCGCCCCGACATAAGGAATCCACTTTCTCAGTGGATGACAATTTATTTTGTTTTAATATATGTATTAGTCAAAAGTTGTGGATCCCTCTTAAAGAGGACAAATGCGCACCGAACATGTGGCGCGATCCACTACTCCCCCTTGTAATATATATATATATATATATATATATATATATATATATATATATATATATATATAATGGGCATAGATAAAATCGGGCGAAACAAACTCTTCGTCGGTAGCTATCAAAATCTTGGTCAAAATTGAAATCGCATTTCTTGCTGTTTTGATTGATTTTGGTGATGTGTTAAATCTGATGGCGGGTATATGTTGGTGGGGTGGTGACTTTCAGGGCCGGCTCAGACATGGAACATTAGGTTCCTTTGCTCAGGGCCCCAAATTTATCTATGCCCATTAAATATATATATATATATATATATATATATATATATATATATATATATATATATATATATATATATAATGTATTATTGTGTTAATTTTTTAAAGGGCAAATTGCAATTTAGAACCCTTTTTTAAATAAAATATTGAAGTTATATATAATTTTATGTTTTTATTTATTTTATTGAATTTAATATTTCTTTTAAGGGATTTAATGAAAATTTAAAAAAGATAGAAAGTTATATTTATGGGTTAATTACAATTTAGGGCCTGAAGTCTTGTATGAGGTTTCCAAATGGGGCCTGACTTTTTTTTTTAGCGATTTGGGGCCTATACTTACAATTTCTTATCAAATAAGGGCTTATTGACGTTAAGTGTTAACGGAAATCGTCAATAAGCCCTTATTTGATAAGAAATTGTAAGTATAGGCCCTAAATCGCAAAAAAAAAAAGGTCAGGCCCCTTTTGGGAACCTCATACAAGACTTCAGGCCCTAAATTGTAATTAACCCTTTTAAATATAACCAAGGGAATGAGATTTGAACCTTTGCTAAAGAAAAGGGTACATGCCATTAATCCAAAGACTATTTAATTGTACAAAACAAATTAATTGATTGTACAAAAAAACATTCAAACTGAACGAGAGCTGTCAGCGAGCTTGTGAGTATACTCCCTCCGTCCCGAAACAATCTTCACACTTTCCCTTTTGGGCGTCCCAAAACTTACTTCACACATTTAAAACTTACCTAAAATGGAAAGGAATCTTTACTATTCCCTCCACTCATTCTCTCTCCTACATTATTTTAATACTCACAACACCATTATAATTTACTATTCTCTCCACTCATTCTCTCTCCTATTTTATTTTCACACTCACAACACTTTCAATATAATACTCCCTCCTTAAAACCAAATGAAACAAATAAGCCATAATTCATGCTCCTGACTTATGAGTATGGGTTTTGTCAAATCAAAAGCACGTACTGCACTTGGATGGGGGCTTACATTATTGTGAAACGACATTATTATTTTTAAGGTTTTTTTCTTCTTCCCGAAAATACTCGATATATTAATAAATTTTCTAAAATAATAAATTTTTGCGGTCTCGATTTGGGTCAATTAAAAAATTACAAAAAATCAATAAAATAATAAGATAATTTTTGGGAGACTCTTTTAAAATTTTAGATCCCACAAAAATTATTAATTAATAATTTTTAGGAATTGAAAAATAATTATTAAAATTTAGTGAAAATATGATTTTATAGTTGTTTATTTTCTTTCAAAGTTCAAATTTAATTGAAGTTCATTTTTAATTTTTTTATTGCATGATAATATGTCTTGTACTCACACAATTCTCTATGTATTTGATATGTCATAGTTGATTTTGTAACACATTTTAGATGATAAAGACATTGTATAATATACCGCTGAATATTTTAGGATTTTCATGTCGTTTATATACAAGAATTGTTTCAAAAATAAATTGAATATAGTTATTCTTCTTGTTACAATGAATTCAAAGTTATCATCAACTTTAAATGTCTTTCCACTTATTATTTACATATTGTACAATGAATTTAATTTATATAGAAATCTGAAATTTATCAAATTGAATAAAAAAAACTGTTAGAATTTTGGTCTCAACCACAATTGCTAGGTTGATAAGGATGCAAGCACAAAATAATAATAATAGCAAGAACAAAAATAATACGAAACAAAATTGAAAAACAATGAACACAAGAGATTAACGTGGTTCACCAACTTGGCTACGTCCACGGGCGACGGAGAATCAATCCACTATAATCAAGAAGAGTACAAGGAGAATCAAGGTGAAAACCTTTCACACAATCTCACAATCTCTCACAATAGTAAAATAAACAAACTTGTTTCTCTCTCAATCTCAAGTTCACGGCACAGGAGAAAACAATTGACAAAAGGGGCTATTTATATAACTAGGTCATGAAGCCAAACTGCAGCCAAGGAACGTCCAGGCCCAGCCCACGCACCAACTGTTGACGCCGTGAGGCGTCCGCCTCAATCCCACCAGGCGCCCGCCTGGAACTAGCACCAACTGAAGCCAACGTTCGGCAGCCGAGGCGCACGCCAGAGACCAGGCCATGCGGCCGCCTCAAGGCCAGCACTCAGGCCACCCTTCTCGGCCATCCAAGCGCCCTCCTCGCACAAGTGGGGCGCCCGCCTCAAGCATCAGGGCATCAGCAGCAGCTTCCATTCATTTTGTCAACAAATTGTGAGTCACCCCAACAAAAACTATTTAAATTAATAAATTTCATCGATCTCCAAATTATTAATTTATAGAGTTTTTAATATATACTCCCCTCCTATTTCTTCGACAATAATATCTTCCTCACTAACCTTATTATAGACTAACAAGCTCTCTTTATGTTGATCATGTGCACATCAAATCCGGACATTATACTCCCCCCGACCCGTTCGAAAGGGCAATTTTGCCTCCTAGCACGGAAATTAAAAAATGAATAAGAAAAGTGATGTAAGAAAGAGAAAAAGGTTAAATGTTGTGAGTTTGAAAAATTAAATAGGAGAGAGAATGAGTGGGAGGAATAGTTAGGAGAGAGAATGTTGTGAGTGTAAAAGTAAAGTAGGAGAGAGAATGAGTGGGGGTAAGAAGAGTATAAAAATAATAAAAACTTTCCTTTTTAGGATTGTGCCCTTTTAAATGGAACGCCCAAAAAGGAAATTTGTGTCCTTTCGGGCGGGACGGAGGGAGTATACGTTATTACATTGCTGGCCCAACAGCCTACCAATCTCCCACCAAATTTGTGATTTTAAGCTATTTATTTGTAGATACTCCTTCAGTCCTATTGTTTCAAAATTATTTATGCACCAAAATTAAATTAAGAAATGAATATATATAATGCAAAAAGTTTATAGTGAAATACTTCCTTTGTTTCAGTCGAGTATATACTTATTTCTCTTTTGGTCCGTTTTAGCCGAGTGTGAATTGCCCAAAATGAAAGGAAATCTTCACTATTTACCCCACTCATTCTTTCTCCTATTTTACTTTTACATTCACAACATTCTCTCTCCTAACTATTCCTTCCATTCATTCTCTTTCCTATTTTACTTTTACACTTACAACATTCTCTCTCCACTCTTTCTCTTTCTTACTTTTCCTTAATCGGTGTGTCCAACATTTTGGTTCACACTAGACTGGGACGGAGGGAGTAAATGTTATGAGTATGAAAAGTGATGTAGAAAAGAAAAAATGGGATAGTGAATAGTTAGTGGATATTTATTGTGAGTATGACAAGTGGGTCCCACAAATAAAAAAGTAATAAAAAACTTTTCTTTTTTGGACTGGAACATTTTAAATGAGACATCCAAAAAGGAAAATTTGGACACTTCGAGCGGGACGGAAGTAGTATTAATTACAATTATTACATTTAAACGAGTATCAGACAATTGTGGATCCCCATTTTATTATATTTTATTAATGCAATGATGTGTTGTTTGCTTAAAAAAAATAAAAAATTACTTGCTTAATTCAACTATTATTATTATTATTATTATTATTATTATTATTATTATTATTATTATATTATTTATGGTATAAATGAGGCTAATAAACACCCTACACCATCTAAACCACTCTTCTCCAAGCTAATTGCAGTAATTTAGTGTAATAATCTTTGAACAAATCATGAATATTATATACTCCTATGATGCTTTAAAATACTATGCATTAGTTACATTCAAATCCCTAATTTCCTTCAATCTAATGCTCAAACATTTCTCTCATTATGATTCCAAATTGAGTTCAGAGTTTGTGAAAGGTTGATATATCTTTTTGAGCCACAGTCTAACAGATAAATCTTTTAGTTCAATTGGTAACTCTAACATGGTATTAGAGCGCAATGTCTCGAGTTGGATTCCGTCCGCTGCAGTATTACCCTAATTCAAGTGTGTAAAAATTGCATTATATTGACATGTCCGAGAATGTGTCTTGTTTGAAATTTGGCATGCCCCATAATATCGTATGTTTGTAATTTCTTCACGTGTGCAACCGGGTTACACGTGAAGAGTGTGAGCGTCATTAATATCAAAAACATTTTTTGAAATTATATTGAAATTATTAAATTGATATTAATGTTTGAGCAAAATTGATACTGGGCAATTTCAGAAAGGGGATTGAAGTGTGAGAAAAGGTTTTAAAGGAGGAGAGAATTCATTACTTGATACCTAGGCAACTTCAGAAGCACTTGAATTTATTTCTTCAGTCCACTTGACTCTGAGATATGTAGTCATTAATGGAGTTTTCTTTCCGTCCTTTTCACTAAACCCACCCCACCCCACCCCCTATTGTCTCGGTAATTGGAAGCCTCTATCAACTCTTCTCTACTATACCACCATCTTGGTGGCTACATTTATTCCCCTTTCCGTGCATCATATTTATCATAGGAAACAACATGTAACATCCGACTCGACTGCATAACATCTAAATAGCAACTAAAATGTTGATATAAAATCAAGCGTAAAGGATATTATGGTATTTTGACCTCTCCGCTCTCAACACAACATTACTCTGTTAGAGTTTTAGAGATAAATAAGGAGATTCACCAAAACTTCTAACTAAGGTAACTTTTCTAAGTTGGCTCAATACCAACTTAGTTAACCGAATATTTGGTGAATCTCTTTCTTTATCTCTAATATTTTCTCGCAATATGGACGGCCGATAGGAGAGTCCAATCTTTGACATAATGACGGCTTGATGTTGCTGAAGACTTTGTTGTTGTTGTTTTTATTTATTACATCGTGATGACGATAATTTAACGTCACAATTTTGTATCTCATCGACTATGTCTTACCGACGATTTTACGTCGCAATGACGAGAAATTTACTATATTAGAATCCTAGTCATATTAAGTTTTGTTATTACCTTATTTACTTCCTCTTTTTATGTATAAATATGGCCTTTACATTATCAATAAAATTCAAGATATCTTCTTCAATATTTATCAAAATTCATAGTATACTCGACTTGATATATAGGCATATAATGCCAACTTGATATATAGGCATATAATGCCAGATAGATCGCTTGCTATGAATCTATGATGTCTAATTTCATTCCTCCAAATCCTCATACTCCACCCCTGGGCTCGTACCAGAAAAGCATTCAAAAAGAAAGAAGACAGTCCAAATAACTCATAAGAAAGGTACTTAATTTATAATTAACAAAAAAAAAAAAAAAACCCCACTACCACCCAATCCTACTATACACAATAGAAAAAGAAAAAAAAAAATACATTAACACCACCTTTAAGTTAGAGTAAAACCCCTTCCCATAAAAATAAACAAGAAAACCATAACAGAAAAAATAATAATAAGAAAGATCACAAAGAGCAAAGCTAACCCAATTCATGAAACTTAATTAAACAAACAACCTTTCAGAGTAATGGAACTTCCCATCAGATGCTAAGAAGGTCAGGTGGCGGCAATTGTGGAGGCAGCGGTAGCGGGTGGTTTTCTTTACTGTCAGTGATGGGAGAGTCCAAGGTAGAAGCTGGCTGGTCGGGAGATTCCGAGGTGGTTGATTCTCCTCCCTGTTTGGAGTTGGCTGAAGACTTTGGAAGCTCAGTTAATATCTGCACAACTTCCCTCATTGTCGGGCGTTCTACAGCTTGTTCTTCGACACAGAGCATTGCAACATAAAACACGTGCATCACTTCATGGATGGGAACTGTGGGGAGTCTAGGATCAAGGATTTTAAGAACTCCTTCCTTTTTACCGTCCGTCATTTTTCTCACCCATTGAACTATGTCTACTCCGTCTCCGAATTCCCCAACTGGTTTTCTCCCGCTTACTAGTTCTAATAGAACTACACCAAAGCTGTATACATCGCTCTTCTCGTCCACCTTCAATGTGTATGCATACTCTGAAAATATGGACATTTAATTTAAATCTTATTAATAATTAAAAAGCGAGTCTTAAATATTCTAACTGCTCTACCACTACCAGTGGCCGGGATTTGTTTGAAAGGGGAGCAAGATCATTTTCACTAGTCAAAAGGGGCCAACATGTTTTTGTGTATTTTTTTCATTACATAAATGGGGGCATAATTTCAATTAAGGCACTAAGACCCCTGACTTTAAAGTATCTTAACAATTTACACTAGTTATTTATTGGTTTTTAAAATCAAATAGGGGTAGCTGCCCAAGCCCCTGCCCCTAGTATCATAAGGGTGGCTCCACCCCAGTGCTCTACTATCAGAAGAGCTGTTGTATAAGATTTCAAATCAGTCCAAAGTCACCAACCAAATAGTTAAGACAAAGTCCTTCAAATTGAAGTTATACGAGTAACAAAGTTGTTAGCAATCATTTTCAAGTTGTCCGCCTCAATTCATCGGCAACCATTAAAATCCATCAAGCACATTGATTCATCAAGTCAAGAACTTGGGATTCATGTTAATTTTCAAGAGTTATGCATGGTATGAAAAAACAACATGTTAAAGATAAGTCACATATCTAATTTGAAAAAGACCATAAAAAACATTGATGCAAATTTTCAACTCAAAACAAAAGTACAACAATCATATTTCTAGTAAAAAATCAAAATCAAACTTTCTCTAGCAGGTATTCAGCTATAGGGAGAGAAATATACCTGGTGCAATATAGCCGTATGAGCCAGCAATGGCAGACATGCACTCAGAGGTGCCTGAATCCTGCAAGAACTTCGCAAGCCCAAAATCAGCAACATGAGCTTCGAAATTGGAGTCCAAGAGGATATTGTTCGACTTCACATCACGATGAAGGATTAACGGGGAACAATCATGATGTAGATAACAAAGCCCCTTGGCAGATTCAACAGCAATCTTGTACCTAGTATCCCAATGCAAATGACCCCCTTTCTTCCCATGAAGCATTTCCCCCAAACTCCCATTAGGCATGTACTCATAAACCAAGAGATTAGTTTCATGATTCGAACAGAACCCCAATAACCTAACAATATGCCTATGCCTGATCCTCCCAAGAGTCTGTATCTCAGCATTGAACCCGTGATCATGTGAAGAGCCACGGCTCATTACAGGCAATCTCTTGACCGCCACCGGTTCAGTATTGGGCATCACCCCCTTGTACACAATCCCAGCTCCTCCTTTGCCTATAATATTATCCTCCTTCAAGCAATCAAGAACATCATCACAAGTGAAATCCAAGCGCTGGAATGCAGTTAGTTTCCAAGCTCGAGCTTCACTTGCTTTCTTTAGAGATCGGGCCTTGATGATTGCTGCAATGGCAAAGGCAATCGAGCATACAAGCAATCCAATTACAAGTAAAAGCTTTACAGAGGAAGACATTGCCCCTTTAACATGTGTTTGGTGAGTGCTATTGACAACCCCATCTTTGCAAGGTCCCAAGTAAGGTCCACAGAGATCAGCATTACCCAGAAATGAAGTGTAATTGAAGTAACTGAATTGACCGGTGCCCGGAACTAAACCGGATAGATTGTTGTATGAAAAATCAACTGATGTTAAGCTTTGCATGCTGGATATGGAGGATGGAATGCTGCCTACCAAATGATTTCTTGACAGGTTCAAGTAGTTGAGTATGCGCATACCTGTGATTTCAGTAGGAATTTCTCCGGCGAACTGATTCCGACTAAGGTCAACAAATGTCAGCAGCTTACACTGGCTGATCTCAGGGGCTATTTCTCCGTTGAAATCATTGTGACTGAAATCAATCTTTGATAACTGCTGCAATCTCCCAATTTCAGAAGGAATGCGTCCAGTAAATTTGTTGCCATCAAGTAGAAGCTTCTGGACGGCGGTAAAATTACCAATGCTAGCCGGTAAGGGACCGGTGAGGTGATTATTAGAGAGACTAATTTGGCCGAGACTGACTGATGACAAATTGGTTTCCGGAAATTCGCCGGAGAGAAGATTGTCCTGAAGTTCAACTTGAGAGAGCGACGGCAAACTCAAAAGCCCCTTTGGAATAGAACCGTTGAGGTAATTCTCCCCCATTCGAATCCGGCTCAGGGATTGACATTGGCCAAGAGATTCCGGAATTGGACCGAACAGGAAGTTACCTAGAGTGATCAATGTTTCGAGCTTGTTTCCGGAGCACATGTTAGGCGGGAGAGAACCGGTTAATTTGTTAGAAGACAGATCGAGAATTTGAAGCTTGCCGTTCAACCCCAAACCTTGTGGAATGCTACCGGTGAAATTGTTCTCCCAGAGCTGCAGAACCTCTAGTTCCGGCAAGGCGCCGATGAAGTCCGGTATAGAGCCGTGGAGCTTGTTTCGGAAGAGGTTTAGCAGAGTTAGGTTCTTTAGCTCAGCAAATGAGTCCGGTATTTCGCCGGAGAAAATATTGTTTGATAGATCCATTGATTTCAAACTTTTAAGATAACCTAACTCACGTGTCAAAGGACCGGCGAGTGCGTTTACTTGAAGGAAGAGAGTATCTAGATTTTGAAGCTTCCCAATCTCCGGAGGTATTGCACCGGAAAGACCGCAATTAGCGGCGTCAAACCTGACTAGGCTAGATAAATTTCCAATTTCTGGTGGAATGCCGCCGGAATAGCCATTGTAGTATCCAATATAGAGCTGCTGCAGCTTGGTTAAGTTTCCAATTTCCGGTGGAATAGGACCAGTGAGCTCGTTACCGGAGACAGCAAGGTATTCAAGGAACGGAAAACGACCATACTCCGGAGGTATGGTTCCGGAAAAGTAGTTTCCGCCGAGGTGAAGATGGCGGAGGTTAGTCATTTGGTAGACGCCGACCGGGAGGTCTCCGGTCATGTTATTATTATATAGGTCCAGTACTTGTAGGTTGTTGAGGACAGAGAGCTGGGGAGGAAATGTTTCATTAAATATATTATTGGAGAGGTTAAGGAGGCGGAGGCCGGACAGGAAAGAGATCTGCGGCGGAATAGGGCCGCCGAACTGGTTGGAGGCGAGGGTGAGGTTAACAAGGTGACGGAGATGGCCTATGTCAGGGTGGAGAATACCGGTGACATTGAAGGATGAGATGTCCAGGGAGGTCACGCGACGGTTACCGTCGCACGTGACACCGGACCAGGTACAGTGGCTGGTTTTACTGGACCAAGAAGAGAGTCTGGATTGGGGGTCGTCTGTGATGGCGGTTTTCAGGGAGAGAAGAGCGCGGTATTCCGGTATGCGTTGTGGATTGGCGGCGAAGGAGTGGTGGAGGTGGAGTAGTAGCAGGAGGAGGATGAGGAAGCGCATTTTGATATGGACTTTCTCTCTCCTGAGTGTTGGACTGTGGATTTCTAGAGAGAGAGAGAGAGAGGAGTAGGAGGAGGAGGAGGGTGGAGGTGGGAGCTAGTGAGAGTGAGAGTTTCACCGGTCTCAGTCTGCTGTGTGCAGAGGTAGTGAGCTGGAGAAACTAGTGTTGTTTTTATCCTCTATATTTTCTTTGATTTTTTATTTTTTTTAAAACCGAAAAAGTAAAGAAGAAATAAGGAGGGAAAAGAAAGTGGCCTTTTAGTTTTTTAGGTAAATCAATGAAAAAGTTTTGTTGCCTCCAAAATAGATACACCTATCTTTTTAATACCAATTTTTTGGTTTAAATTGATATTGTTTTCGGATTAAAGCTTTATATTATATTTATATCAAATTTATTACTCATTTTCTGAGAAATAAATATTCATATTTGAACAGTATGAACCGAGATACGAACATGGGCTTATCCGAATTGGGCTCAAAGGGATTGGGCCATAAACATATCCAATACACAAGTGTCAGGGCCGAGGAACATCTTCCTCGTATGACGAGGAGCATCCATCCCGGCTTTATATCTTCGTGCTTGGACCGTCGTACTCCGAGATATCACAAGTGACGAGGAGATAAAAGTTCTTATCTCGGCATATCATAAAGTGACGAGGAGAGAAAATCATTCACCCCGGCATCCTCATATGCCGGCCAATCATCAGATGACGAGGAGGCAATATCATGCATCTCGGCTTATATGCTAATGCCGAGATAAAACATTCTTGCTCCTCGGCTCCTGGCCAGCGCATTACACACCCTTATCAAACAAGGATTCTACAGTCGTGATCCAATCAGGATTACAATTACCAACACCAATTCAAGTCGAACAATGACTCCTTAACAGATATAATTCTCTTAGGATTATATCTTATCTCTTTATAAGTTCACTCCAACATGGATTCTATCAATCCATCCCTATAAATACAAGCCCTATGGCTCATTATTTGGTACGTTACTTTTTACAATACAGAAACTCTGTCAATTTAGTTTCTTGCATATAAATCGTGAACTTATTCTCACGCCGGAGGCCTTTAATGAGACGCCCTACTTAGTTTACGTGTTTTCTCTTATTTTCGTGCCTTGCAATCTCCAGAGCATCCGAACGCTGATTTGGGCCGATTTGACGATTTTGGCATCATCAATTGGTTCCATTGCAGGAAATCGATTCAAACACCCTTTGTTTGGCCTCGGAAAAGTCTCGCTAAAAGCCTGTTGATCGCCGGAAATTTTCTAGTTTTGAACGGAAATTTCTGGTCCGTTTGGGCTCTGTTCTTGAAACCGCCGGAATCTGGAAATTTCAATCGGAATTTACCCAGATTTTGTTGAAGCCGTTTTAGCGTGGAATTCTGCCCCAATTGTGGCCCGAATTTTTGTGTTGGTAAAATCGCGATTGACAGTTTGTTTGTGGTCAAAATTTTCCCTAATTTTGGCCAGAAATTTGGATCTATTGGAAATCGTGATTTTTGGGAAATTTGCACTTGATAATTTATTGATTTGCAATGGACGGACAATTTACAAGTGTAACTGCTGAGGACCAAACCCAAGTGAATGGGGTTAACACAGGTGCCGAGGAGCTGCCTCCTCCTCCTCATCTACCTCAGCCAGACGGCCCCCCACCCCTCGCCATGACTCTGCGCTCCAAGGGTCAGGCGAATGCCGAGGGAGAGGGCGTTGAGCTTCCTCGTCCTACTCGTCTTCGTGGGAAGCAAGTGGAAAGGAAGAAGACAAAGAATGCCGACGCCGGTCAATCGGGAGGAACTCAACCCATTGACCGACGCTCTTTGCTACATAAACAAATGGAGACATTGCAAAGGATGTATGAGACACAGGCGGCTCTTTTGCAATTGGACCTGCACTATTCCACGGCCGATATGGGCAACCCTCTCGAAGGGAGCAAGGTGAACGACGAGGTCCTCCTCGATCCCGCCTTACCATCTAAGGTGCACTCCGAGGTTCCCCCGTCCCTGCATTTACGCAAGAAGAAGGATAAGGTAATTGACCTGAGAAGCCAGTTAACTCCCAGGGAAGAAGAAGTGAACTCACGGGACCTAAGGACAAGGCTTAGTCTGAGGAGGAGAATGTCACCACCTCGTCTTGTCATGGCTCCTCGTCGTCCCGGATCACCTCGTCCTCGACGATCTCGTCATGATTCTTCTCGACCACGTCGACCTCGCCCAAATTCTCCTCGTCCTCATGTTCGTGAATTTGCCAGGCCGAGAACACCCGAACCGTACCAAATGATACTTGGTGGTCAAGACTTGGAGCCAAGGCGTGATAAGGCACCATCCAAGCGGGACAGCCACCGACACGATGTGGAACACAGTAGGGTAAATGGTCGCCCCAAAGACAAATCAACCCGTAGCTCCCAACGAAGCACCCGCTCAAGCAGTGACAAAGGAGTGGAAACAAAGCAATGGGAGCTGTTGAAACAAAGGCTCGATGACATGGAGATGGGGAAGAAATTTGATGATGATGACTTTGACTGGGCAACTCGTCCGTTCTCCTTGAGGATAACATCCGCACCACCTAATCCTCACCTTAAGGTCCCGAATTTTGAAAAATACAACGGAACCACTGACGCAAAAGACCATGTGCAAAGTTTTGAACAAACCATGAATCTCCTCACTGTAGCTAATGACATACTTTGCAAAGCTTTCGCGAGCACCTTCTCCGAATGACCTCGACCCGGTTCCGTGAACCGAAAAAAGGTTGCATCGATAGCCGGAGAGGCATGACGAGGAGAATGTTTCGAACCACTTTGCCACTACCGGGTAGGAGAAAGATGAGATTGACTGACCTTGCCAATATCGAGCAAGGAAAGGGGGAAACCACCCTTAGCTACTACAACCGGTTCCAAAAAATGACAGATCAGGTAGAAGAGAGCCTCACTGACAGGGAGGTCATTGTTTGTTTCAACTCTGGATTGAAATTTGGTCCCCTCATCTATGAACTCTCCGCCCGAGATCTTAAGTCCAAAGCCGAATTATACCAAGTGGCATACGCCATTGCAATGGCTGAGGATAAGAGCAAGAAAAGGGGATCTGACAAGACGGAATCGGAAGCAGCTGGCACTCGACAGAATGAAAATGGGAACGGTAAAAGCTCCAAGGGGAAGAATAGGACAAGAAGCACCGAAAATCCGAAAGTATTCACCCCTCTTACTAAACCCATCTCAGAAATTATGCAATTGGTAGATTTTCCTCCTCCCCGCCCACTGAGTGACAAACCGAAGTTCCCCCGTGATAAATCTAAATTCTGTGATTTCCATAAGGACCATGGCCACAATACTGATGGCTGTTGGGCCCTCAAGAAAATAATACAACGGTGGGTCGACGAGGGAAAGTTAGACCGCTATGTCATGAAGAAAGATGGAAAGCGGAAACGAAAGGAGGAGAAAAGTGAAGATTATGATAAAAGTGAAGACGGAGAGCGTAGGCCTCCTAGAGCCAAATTGCACGTGATCCGTGAAGAAGTGACTTCTACCAGGAAGCTAAGGGACCAGATCCATGAACTAAGCAAAGTGTACCATGTGCCTGCTTGGATTCATAAGGCGGAAGAGGTTATCAGTTTTTCTCCCAACGAACTGGCAGGAAGCCGTGCTGCCCGTGAACAACCCTTGGTAATAAAGGGTCAGATTGATAATGTGGAATCGGAAAGACTACTTGTAGACACGGGGGCCTCCCGTGACATTCTCTACTATTCCGCTTTCCAACAAATGGGATTGAAAGACACCATGCTGGAACCATATAATGGAAGACTGGAAGGATTCACCAACCATAAGGTTGGAGCTAAGGGAACTGTGGAACTGGAGCTTGAAGTCGGTGAACATCCCTTCCGAGCCAAGGCTACTGTCAATTTTGTAGTCATGGACTTGACTAGTGATTATCATGCAATCATAGGCATCCCAAGTCAAGCTAAACTTGGGATGGTGGCCTCCCTTCCTCACCAACGAGTTAAACTTCCCACTCGTGCTGGAATTGGATGTGTGAGGGCAACCCCCAATGACTTCTTGAAACATGTCGTGAAGAGCAGAAAGAAATCTAAAAGTGTGGAGATAGATACCCCCGAGGAAAACATCAAGATCTCTAAATCTCAGAAAACCACCGAGACTAGCTCCAGAATGAGCTATATTCGTGAGGTACTTGATAATGAGGAGGAGCCTATGGTCCTAGAAATTGCAAATGACCAAGGCACAATTTCACCTTTATCTGAGGAAGTACCTATGGTCTAAGAAATTGCAGATGACCAAGATATAGTTTCGTCCGTCTCCGAAGAAGACCCCATCCTTGTCAACGGCCAGAACTCGGGGGCCAACCATGACTTGGGGAAGGTCGATCTTCCTGACGTTGATAAACTTATGGAGGAAGAAGGCCTCAATGTGAACGACAACGAAGGGAGGAGAATTAGAGAAATTATTATCGAGTCTCTGGAATTTCGAGACGGTCCTGAAATGAAGCATGTAGATGAGCTGGAAGAGGTAGCCATCAATCCTGACTATCCGGAACAAAAAATAAAACTCGGGGGCCAACTATCTCCAGAAGAGAAAGAAAGAATCGTCTCCCTCTTGAAAAACAGTCTCAACGTCTTTGCCTGGAGAGTCCAAGACATGAGGGGAATCAATGAAGAAGTAGCCCTCCACCGCCTGGAAGTTGATCCTTTGGCGAAGACCATCTCCCAAACAAGAAGAAACTTTGCAAGGGACAAGGATGAAGCTATTAAGGAAGAGGTGCAGAAATTACTTAGCGCCGGAATAATTCGTGAAGTCAAGTACCCCGTTTGGTTGGCCAATGTAGTAATGGTGAAGAAGCAAAATGGGAAGTGGCGTATGTGTATAGACTTCACCGATTCGAACAAGGCCTCGCCCCAAGGACAGGCTATCCTCTCCCTGCACTGACAAGTTGGTTGACTCCATTGCCGGACACCAAACTCTCGCCTTCCTAGATGCCTATTCAGGCTATCATCAAATAAAAATGGCAGAAGAGGACATTGAGAAGACGGCCTTCCAAACACCTGGGGGAAATTATTGCTACATCATGATGCCCTTTGGGCTCAAGAACGCGGGTGCCACGTATCAACGAATGGTGAACCAAGTGTTTGGCGCGCAAATAGGACGGAACATGGAAGCATACATTGATGACATGGTCATTAAGACCAAGGAGGGTAGTCATACTCCTGACTTGGAAGAGACAATAAACAACCTCCGTGCCAACAACATGAAGTTAAACCCAAGTAAGTGTGTGTTCGGGGTAACAGCTGGAAAATTCTTGGGCTTCATGGTATCACAAAGGGGAATTGAGGCGAACCCTGAAAAGATCAAAGCACTCATCGACATGAAGGAACCTACCACCATCAAGGAGGTTCAAAAATTAAATGGAAGAATAGCGGCACTAGGAGGATTCATCACAAATCTCGCCGAAAAGTCACCGCCTTCTTCAAGGTATTGAAGGGTACCAAGAGCTTCTCTGGACTCCCGAATGCTCCGAAGCATTCCTCCGGTTGAAGAAGTACTTGGGTTCCCCTCCGTTGCTCAGCCAGATCAGACTAGGTGAGATGTTGTACGTATTCCTAGCCGCCACCGATCATGCCGTCGCACTGCCCTAGTTCTAATGACGAAGGAATTCAGAAGTCCGTCTATTATGTCTCTAAGGCACTGTCTGACGTGGAAAGCAGATACTTTAATGTGGAGAAGATAGCGTACGCGCTAGTCATTGCATCGAGGAAATTACGTGCCTATTTTTCGGCGCATCCTATCACAGTATACACGAATGAACCACTGAAGAAGATACTACATAAGTTGGACAGCTCCAGACGTCTCCTTAATTGGTCCATCGCTCTTACTGAGTTTGATATCACCTACCTGTAAGTACCCAAATCTGGCTCATGCCTTCCGGTTAATTTTCCCGGTAATTCCGGCAATTTTTCCGGTAATTCCCCGGATTTTCCTAAAGTTCCGGAACAATTCCGGAACTGTTTCAAGCCTTTTAAGGGCTGAAGGGAATGCTTGGTGATTAAGAAACACGTTTTTCTTAATCCCAAAACCCTTCTAGAAGGCTGCCACCTTGCACATTTCTAGAAGAGTCCAGAACTGGCTACTTATGTCGTGCGACATAACCAGCCAGAAAGACCTTCTAGAAACCTGCCACCTTGCATGTTTCTAGAAGAATCCAGAACTGGCCACTTATGTCGTGCGACATAACCAGCCAGGAAGAGTTCTAGAACCATGCCACCTTGCATGTTTCTAGAAGGAAAACGGTTATGGCTTATTATGTCGTGCGACATAACAAGCCCATGCAGTGTCTATAAATAGAGGCCTTCACCTCTCATTTTAAACACACCTCCTCCACCCCTCGCCTCCCTCTATAGGAAACACGCCCGTAAGCCTCCTCCTTCCTCACATACCCTCCAAATCACCCCAATCCTCCTAAATCAATTCTACACACACTTTCCACACACACACTTCTCACATACATCAAGAAATCAAGGAGTTCCCAAGGATCCAAGGCCGGACACCAACTCCTAAGAGGACGCTAGAAGGCTCCTATATCTAACTTGATATAGGAGTTGTGGATCTTCGAGGGTAACGAGTTTCTACCCCTTTTCCACTCTCTATTTTCATTCAAATGTGAAATCTCCATGCTAAATGCCTTCATAATGTAGTATTCTCGATTAAAGTTGCATACTTTATGTCATATTACCCATATCCACATTTCATTTCATTACATTTCATATAAAATCCCGTTTTGGCTTGGTTTTGCATGAACACTCAAGATGAGTGTGGATCCCTCATATCCACACCCTCTTTGGAAGTGTTCATTAGTGATAAACATGCTCCCCGGGATCTATTGGTGAAGTAACTTGGCTATTTTAAGGCCTTGTTACCTCTGTAGATCTCATTTGCCGAAGCTTTCGCAAAATGGCTAGTTATGTCACGCGACATAGTGCAAAATGCATGCCACGCGACATAAGTAGCCGCTGCGTAAGCTTCACGATTTCAAGCCGCAACCGATGTTAACCCCCATAATGCTATAATCTCGATGTCTATCTCGCATTTTAGGTAACATCTATGTACATAATGTGTCATCTTTTTATTAAAATACGATTTTCATACATAAAGATGCATCCTTTGCACTTAAATCTCATTTTCATGCATAAAAATCATCCTTTTTACATTTTAAATCCCTTTTTACATTAAAGATGTACTCTTTGCACCCAAACCCATTTTCATACTCAAAATGCATACTTCGCATTAAAAAACCATTCTTTGCCATTTTCATGCATCATTTGTGCATTAAATGCTATTTTCCAACGCAAAATGCATTCTTTGCATAAGAATCTTTTCTTTGTATAAAAAGCATCCCTTGCAACCAAAAGACATGCTTTACATACAAAAATGTCATCTTTTCATTAAAGAGTCATTTTTTCATCATGCATTCCTCCTTTCCCCAACCTTGGAACGGACCGGTGTAAAAGTTCTCATCTTTGCATCGTTCCTTCCATTAAAGGTTCGTGACTTCTTTAGGACAAGGATAACCTTGAACCCTAAATCTCCGATTATCGCTTAAGAATGACTATGAAGCCTCTCAACGAGCTCGACCGTCTTAAAGCGTAGGATTGATGGGCTAAGGACATTCCTTCCTAAAGAACCTCATCTTTGACCACCAAGAGAGACATTCTCTCGATCACGCAAGTCCCGAGGGTCCCGAGGTTTAAAATGCGATGATCATAAGTCATAAGAAGAGGACGGGATCATAATCCCTAATACATAAATTCCAAGGAATCCCGAGCGACAACCAACAAATGGTTTGTACGTCCGAAGATAACTTGGGACATTCCCCCTTTATCATTTTCAAACACATGCACACAAAGAAAGCACGCAAGCAAACACGATTAATGAAATCTAGGGAGACTTGCTCCGAGGCACTTTGGGTGAACGCCAAACGTTCTTCCCAAGGGGTAACTTAACCTCCGAATCCATAAAACCTTTTTTTCAAAGTTTTGAGGTAATCAAAATGGCGTGGCGACTCCGTTTTTCAAATAACTCCTGATGTCTTCAAACCCGCGTGAATTCCAATAAACAAAAATTTGGGCACACATTCACAGCATGGCGACTCACTGGGATCATCCCAAAGGAGAAAAGCTTTATTTTCAAAACAAAAGTCGATACTTGGTATATAGGTGGACCCCACTTACCCTTCCTGTATCGCTCCCTAACCCGGGGCTTGGGATAACCAGGTGGTTTAACAATCCCACGTACCAGTATCCCTTTTTCGAAAAAAAAAAATAATTTTGAAAAAAAAATAGAAGAAAGCTTTTCCCTTTGAGCGGGTTAGACTCCCATCGCCGATTTCATTAATCGTGCTTGCTTTTACCATGCATTGCATCATTTCGCATCTTGGAATCTCAGATACTTTGAACGGGAAATAACCCGAAAATAGCAAAAGGAGTGGAACTCAGGAAAATTGATCCATGCGGCCGTACGGCTCAATCCTCATTGGATTCTCGACCGGCGACCTCAGCTGCAATTCCACCAGGAAAAATCATGGTTAATCCGGGCAGCCCTAGCGGCTTGGGGCTACTCACCCTACGATCGATCGGGGCTCCTTAAAATTTACGATGCTTACGTGTTGCATTTTTCCCCGTCCCGAAAATCATTCCTTTAAAACACATTTATGAAAATCTTTGTTTTAACTCAAAAAGAACATTTTTAGGAGACCGCACACTACGCGCACTTCGATATATCCCGTACACTTTTGCACGCACGTCCTTCAAACCCGAGGGTGGTTCCACTGCAGCCACGGACAAATTTACGATGCTCCCGGCGCGCACGGAATCATCCCAACCTCCCCACGGCAGCCAATGTCGACCAATGCACAAACCCGTGTCACACGTTTCAAAAACCGTGACTTTTGGTTGGTTTTTGGTCTAGTCCGTGTCATATAGCCCAGCTTGCATACCCACGTAAAGTGTCAAGCCTTAGCTCATAATCTAAGCCAAGATTTTCGCTCAAGCGAAATTCCGCCGAAATTCCGACAAGGAAAAATCGGTGGGATCTCGACTCCGACATTGACTATTGACCTTGACCCGCACGGAATGCGTAAGAGTCGAGACCAAGTCTTTGCCAAAAATCAAAAGATCTTTCGCTCAAGCGAAGCTCCGCCAAAATTCCGACAAGGAAAAATTGGCAAGATCTTGACCAGGCATTGACTTCGATTCTCGACTCACGCACCGCGTATGCAACGAAGTTCAATGTGACACCGTGTCATCCGGCTTTGCCGCCCGACCCATGCCTATTATATTCTCGACATTGCCGAAAGTCAAAAACGTCATTCGCTCAAGCGAAACTCGCCAAAGATCCGTCAAGGCAGAGACGAGACTTTCCCGCATTGCCTTGACTATAATCCGCATCGTCGTGCGTTGAAAGGTCCTATGACCCGCTAGACCCGTTAGGAGCATTCTTTACTCTCGGTTGGTGGGATCCGCGTGCCCTATGTGACCCTCGCCCGGGCCGCTCCACCCCGGGAGGTCGAAATACTGGAATACGAGGGGCTTATAGACGTAGTGACGGAACCCACCGATCCAGATCTAGAGTAGTTGCGAAAAAGAAGGGCAAACCCCCTTTTCCAACCAAATAGAAATAAATAAAAGACATTGTTTTAAGTAAACTTGAACAATTAGTGTGATCATAATTGCATGTTCCTATCTCTCGAAATCCCTAATCGAGACCTTTTCGGTCCGATCTCCGTTTCCTCATCCCGACCTTTCATGGTCAAATCCCTAATCGAGATCTTTTCGGTCCGATCTCCGTTTTCCTCATCCCGACCTTTCATGGTCAAATCCCTAATCGAGATCTTTTCTGGTCCGATCTCCGTTTTCCTCATCCCGACCTTTCATGGTCAAATCCCTAATCGAGATCTTTTCGGTCCGATTTTTGATTTTCTTATCCGACCTTTCATGGTCAATCTCTAATCGAGACCTCCTCGGTCCAATTTTCGATTTCCCATCTCGACCTTTCATGGTCAAATCCTTAATCGTGACCCCCTTCCTATCCGATCTCTACTTCCAATCTTGACCTTTCAAGGTCTCATCTTTTCCGATCAATTAGGATTAGGATAAAATGCGTTTCGAGCAAAAGTTAAAGCCGATAAGGGCATGTTACTTGAGCTTTCGGGCCTAAACACTTACCTTCGAGTCTAAACCTTACCTATCCTTCGAGTCTAAACCTTACCTATCCCCGAGTCTAAACCTCGCCTATCCCTTTCCCCGCAAAGAAAAAGAAGTGAGCGAGAGTATCGGTCAGCCGGCTTTTCGCCTGGTTGCATCGCCATCGTAGAGTCGAATGGCGATTTGACAGAAAAACAGGTGAGGGTAATGGGAAATCGATGATTAGGAAGGAAGAGTTAGTCCCTGCTTTGGAAAATGCCCGTAAGGTTCATGGAGAACACTGTCATTGCTTATCGGTGCTCTTCACCGCAATGGAGTCCAAGTAACAACCGAGTCCAACGGTTCTCTCGGTAGTGGTCGAAGATGAGACTCCGTAAGTAGCCATCTCAGCTTCCCACCCTATAACCAATACCTTCCTCCATCCACATACGATCCCTTGCCAAGGACCACTTCTCCTCGCCCTTTCCAACATCCCACTCATCGTGGCCCCATTGCCCTCGCCTTCTCGTAACGGATTGGATTTCACCCCACTTATCCCTCGCCTCAAGAATACCGCCAGCTTATGCTCCAACCTCACATAATCAGCTTGAGATATGCGGCTATGTTCAAACCCCTATACCCGCCCGAATGCGATCATGAGTTGCCAAAGGATGATCCAAGTTTTCACCGCCACCCTACCGGACTTAATGAATTCAGCCGTCGCTTGCTACTACGAGTCCCGTTGCCGCTCCGGTAGCCCAAGAGTCCCCGTTGACCCCATGTGGCAATATTGATGGAGCAAGTGAAACGGATGCAAGAGAAGCTTGACCTCATGATGAGTATCAATACTCCCTCGACCCAAGATGTCGGACTGTGCAAGGAAATGACTCCACCGAGCATAACCCAATACCAAGCAAAGAACCGTACCTGGCTCAACACCACCCCTCACAAAGGAAAGAACGTCACAGCTCTTCCTTCAGCCAAATCCAACAAAGTGGAACCAATTGGACAGTGAAGATCAAAGCTCTTGAGAACAACAATGTCTCCCGAAAACCCCGCTCCCTTCATTTTGACAATGCAGAGATGCCTTTAAGCAAGATGTCGGAAAACTGATGAAAGAAAAGCCGATAAAGCCATTGGAAAATTGGAAGCCCAGAAACACAATGCTCGCTGGATGAGTCTAAGCATTGTCTTTTCCATCAATACCCTGGACACGACACCGATGATTGCACCTATTTGAGGTATGAGATCCGTAAGTTGATAGAAGATGGGAAGCTTGAGAACCTCCATGGGCCAAAGACAGAAAGTTATGACAAGAGGTCAATTCAAGAAGTGCAAGGTCGAAACGTCACCCGATGATTTTGGGATGCCCATGAGCAAAGTTTTCAACGATTTGGTGAAACGAAGCCTTCTCACACCTCTCGAGAATCATAAGCCAAGAAACCCAAGTAGAGTTGACAGGCCAAGTTCGTGAGTACCACAAGCATTATGGTCATGTGACGCATGTGTGTGGATCTCAAGAAAGAAATTCATGGCCGATCTACGAAGGAAAGCTCAAACTCCCCGGGCAACCCAACCCGTGAAGAGTAGCTAGACTAGTGGTCTACTTATCCTTAAGTAAGATTAAAAAAAAAAAAGAGGAAAATAGTCTCTCAGTCAACCTTCGTAGGTCCTAGTATTTTTTTTTTTCCTTTCAATTAAGTCCTCTACTAGTATCAGATTGAATCTTCAATTTTCTATGAAAGAGTCTTCTTCTTTTCTTGCTAGACTTAAGACATTATTTGCACACCTACATTACATTTAATGAAATGGTTTTATCTTATATGATCACTTGCATTGCTCAACGAACAATCTCTCGAAATAATTAACGTTCTGATTAATCGGTGTGAGAAAGTCAACTAATGCCATCAAGCCAAACACTATCCTTACCCCACAAAAGGCCTTCATCAAAGCCATACATTTTCCCAACCATGTCCTCACCATCACCTTGACCAAGTCAACGACGGCGACATCAAGGAACGACAAAAAGGCCACTCACTTCGAAAGATTGACCCCGTGTCGACAACAACCTAGGGGCTTGGCTTAGACTTCAAGTGGTATCAAGAATATTCAAGCAGGCTCGCCTTGGTCCTCATGTGCTTCAAAAAAAAAAAAAAAAAAAAAAAAAAAAAAAAAAAATGTAGTGCAAAAAGAGTAATACCCAAATAGGCCGAATATCCCAAAAATAGGGCGCCTAGGCAAAAACAAATGGTTGCACATATATATATAAAAAAAAAGAAAAGGAAAAATCTTAGTGCAAAAGAGTAATACCCACTAGACCGAAAATCCCAAAAGGCGCCTAGGCAAAAAATAGGGTTGCACATAAAAATAAAAGAAAAATGAGGCCAAGGACCCAAATGTTACCAATCAAAAGCTTGATGGACGTGCAAGATCAAAGCTCAAAAAATGAAAGTTGTCGACAACAATGGGGCGGTCGAAGCAAAAGCGTAAGCATTTCATAAGCCTTTAGGCATATGCAAGTCCTTTCTCCCCAATGAAAGACGAGAATCGAAAGCTATTGAAGCAATCGTCCAAGAATGACTTGGTCAAGGAATCATCCCGAGGCCCATGCCTCATCATCCAGCCTTCTCATCCTAGCCTTTTCACTAAAGGAACCACAAATTCCATTTCCCAAAGCAGCCCGGCCAAGGCCGAACTACGGCGACCCGAGCTCCTCACAATGAGGGGAACGTAGGCAACCAAAGAATGGTCCGGTCATAAACATATCCAAATTCCCGAAAACCCGGTCTCATCAAATGACCTTTTCCATAAGCATACCCAAATTACCGAAAACCCGGTCTCATCAAATGACTTCTCCTACGGACACAAGCCAAATCCCGTAAAACCCGGCCTCATCAATGACCCTCCCCGTACACAAACCTTTCTTTTCACACCCACCAACCTTGATCCGCGACATTGGTTGACTTTCTCCGCATGATTAATAAGAATGTTTGTTCATATCGAAATTAGCGGTTGAATAACCCGAACATCAATAAAGTGGTTTTAAGCAATCTTGTGATCATTGTAAATAAAGCAAGTTTTCGATGTCTCGACAAGTCTTCTTTTTCTACATTTTAGGAAAGATAGAGCTAAACACTAATTTTCTATCGCCAGGGCTTCCATACACTTTTACCAACCTTTCTACGCTTATGCTCTCTCAAAAGAGTCAAACCTAAAAGCGAGTTTTTGTGCCTACATCGAATAAGGCCATCAAAATAATACAAAATCGGGATTATTCCCACCTTTTGAAAAATATGCCCCCGCATGTACATATCTTCCTAAAATTCTTCTCTTTGTCTGCGTCTCCTTAAGGTTGACTCGGTTGACTAAAAAAATAGAAATAAAAAAAGAAAAAGGATAGGTTTTCCCTCTTCTCGCTACAATTCGCATTAGACCGCCTCGAAACTCTTCCAGCCTGGGCTTTGCCAAATCATTCCTTTAAACCGGGGCTTCTTTAGCCATTTTCGGGTTCGCATCGGGTTCTTCACTAGGTCCCTAGATGGATTCGCCTTGGTCGATCAATTTCGTAATCATGTTCGCAATACCAATCGATTGGGATTTTTATTAGGTCACTGATCAAGCTTCGCCAAGTCACTTCGCTTGCTCACCATTCAACCAAGGTTTTGCCAATGAAAGAATCTTTCCTTACTTCAACAAGATACGGGCTTTTGCAGAGAGTATTTCCTTAGACCGGGCTTCGATAAGTTGCATCCATCCCTAGAAGAGAGGATTGGTCACTTCGACATCTGTTAGCATCAACTTCAAATGCTAGAGTGTGAGAAAAGAATAGTCACAGAGACCCGAGGTTCAAACCCGGGCCTCACCAAGAGGGAATTCTCGTCCACGTTGACAACAAAGAACAGCTCACCCGCACCCAAGGGATACACCCCACCCGTTTGAAACCCGTCTCAAACAATTCCCAAATACATTCCATATGTACATCCGCACCCGGCCCCTACCATGTTTCCCGGAAAAAAAAAAATCACCCCTAGGCTCAAGTAACGTGCCAATTGCTAATGATAACATTTTCTCCCAAAAAGTGCCTTCGAGATAACTCTAGCGACAGCTTCCTAATTGTCAAAACGTCGAAAATCCTAGACATCATTCCTAACCGTCTAGGTAAAGTTTGAACTACGATCAAGGCTTGATTCCTCCGGGATACGTAGGTAGCCTTTCATAAAGGTCCAGCCATCCGACCACTTTGGTCACCCTTTTAGTCCTCCATTCTCCAACGGTGCGTAAGCTCTTCATGAGAGTCCAATTTTTCGACCATTTTGGTCACCTCTTTGATTTGGCACTTTCCGTGAAGGATTGGTTGCTTGACCTCCTAGGACGCCCGTTTCGTAGGAAAGGACCAAATGTGTCTTTGCCATTGACCCAAGGAGACTGTAGGTGACCTCTTTCGTCATCTAATTCTAACCTGTCTCAGCTTTCATTCCGGGCCCAAAGGCAGTGAAAAGCTCGCTTACGGCTTATTAAGTCGCGCGACATAACTAGCCATGTCGTGCGACATAACTAGCCAACATCGACAAACAGACATCAAGAACATGCCGCTTTCCCCCTGTGGCAATCCCCGACATGTCAAAAGCCGCAAATTCCATCCATCCACTTCTCAAATGCATAAGGAAGGGTTCATTTACCCCGTATACACCCACGCATTCATATTCAAGCCAAATGCCATACCATTGTCATTTCATAAGTGCGTGCAACAAAAGGCTAACGATGTACGTACAAAATGAAATAGGTCAAGTCAAAAGATGTGCATAGCAAAAATAAATGACATGTGTTTTCCCCGAAGCGGAGTACAATAATCAAAAGCCACAAATGTCTAAAGGGGGAAGGGGGCTACTCGAATCCTCTCCATCATCTCCATCACCCTCCTCATCTCCATCCTCGTCATCATCCTCGGCCTCCTCGCTCATCATCGTGATCGTCCGAAGGTGCCTCGTAGGCTATGGTCTCCGTGCGGTAATAGTCGTCGAGCTCGGTGATAACAAAGAGAGTCAAGCTCATAATTCGCTGGCCGTCTCGGCTCCACCATCCTCCTCATCATCGTCATCGTCAATCTCAATGGGTCTCGTAGAAGAGGCACATTTGCGCTTTGGTCCGAGGCGTCGGTCCTCTAGTGCTCCCGCCGGTGCCCACGCCGCCGTAGCGGCTTTTCTTCCTCCTACCGGCCTGTGGAGAAATATCAATCGAACCCCGTGATCGGCACCGATTCTTCCGTAAGCTCATACCTTTCTCGGAGCTTGCCAATCATGCCCACAAAGACCGTATATGCCCCGGTCAAGCGCCTGTAAGCTCGAGCCGATACCTCCGTTACAAGGCATATAATATGTGTCAAAATGCGGTTCGATAATGTAAAAGATGCAAGCAATCCAAAGAGGCGTAAGGAACAATACTTACAGATCTAGAACTCGCGGTAGCACCAGTGATGAGGATGAGTCTGTGACATATCGATTTGAGCTCGCCTCATGCGACCACCACCCTGATAATCAATGAAAGTCTGGGGCACAGGAGGTCTAGCTACGTAGCCAGTCGAACGCCCTGCGCTATGAGCACCATAACCAACCCCGGTCTCGCGGAGATCAAGATGCATGGCCACGTACATAGTATAGTCCCCTCCCGTGTGTAAAGATGTGCCGCCATGCCTACGATCAAAGCATCTACATTCGCCAACCGGCGAGGCACCACATCCTAGCCGGGGATCATCGTGATCCGAGCATGCCTATTCGGCCCATGCCGCCTATACACCCTCTCTCCTAAGTACAAGGCGTCTCCTGACAAGCCCACTCAAGCAGCTTGCGACACTGCGTGAAGTGCGCAGCGTGATCTAAATCCAAAGCGCCATAACGACCGCCCAGGGAACAAGCTCATCCTCTCGTGGAACCCTCTCGTGCACGTCAACGTATCATGATAAGAAGCGGTAATCCCGCACCTCGAGCCCTCCGGCTGCCTCGTTCATGCTTCTGGCATCCTTCGTCCACCGACGAAGAGCAGAAAAGTGGTGGCAGAAACTCATCCTTGATCCGCCACTCATAATGCCTAAAATACTCGTATGCCCAAGCCCGAAAAGGAGAAGAAGAAGTCAAAACGGGGAAAACAAGGGATATAATGAAATACGCTAAGGAAAAGAGATCAAGGTAAGAGAATACCTCAAAAGCCGATGAAAGCAGCGAAGTACTTCGCCTTCCCTACCGACGTCATCTAGGGCCAAATACATCTCACCTAAGCCGGCCTCGCCCCAAGACAGATTCCCGACGTATCCCATGCCCTCGCAGCTCCAACAAAGAAATCAAGGCAAGAGAGGCGCCGTTAATGAACAAGATGTCGGAAAAGCCCACCCATAAGAAAGCTCTAGCCAATCTCTGGCTCTCACCGCTCTCAACAGATCATCTACCACAACAGAAGTCCCCGCTTCCGCCCTCAATCGTGCCATGTAGCACCCCCAACTCATATCCATTCCCCTTCTTGATCCGGGGAACGAAACCAAGTAAGCCCATAAAATCATCATCGCAATAGCCGGGGCTCAACTCCCGTACGTGCTCCTCTATGTAGAGCGGCTCATCCGTAAAGGGCGCCCCGTGATGACCGCAAAGTCCAGCGGAGTGACTGCGTCGTTTCACCCCAAGAGAAGTGAAATGAGTGAGTGGTCTCCCACCGTAACTCTCCGAATGCCCTCACTAGATCCACACTCCTCTGAGTGCCCCAGATGGCCTTCGCCATCTCAAAAAATTGCCCTAGCCCGGCGGCGTAAATCGGGCCCTTAGGCGAGTCCACCCGCTCTCGGCTAACCTAAGCAAGCTATCCCATAGCACGCCAATCACCTCGGGGAGCCACGGGTGCGCAATCCCTGCAAGAAAACATGGCACAAATATTAATATTTCGTGCTATTTCTTGAAATCATCTCAAGCAAAAAGTAGGACAAAATGGATCAATATATGGCATGCATTTACGCATTGCATTTCCTAGATTCATTCATGTTCACAGGCCAATCCATATGAAGTTCAAATGCGATCGAAGAAAAACTCGGTTCAAATCAATTTCGCACAAATTGAAAATTTTTCAAGAAACCCTAGGTTTCTTACCTCTTCCTTCTTCGTGACATCCGAAGTATGCTCATCGAGCCGTGGGTAAAAATCTCCCCTTGGTGCTTCCGGTAGAAACGGCCGTTGATTCCTTTGCACCCCCTTTCTCCGAGCGGCTAGATTGGCGTGTTGAGAACCCCTCTTGGTCGGATAGAGCCTAGTGAGGCATTCTTCAATGGAATCGGACTAAGAAGTGTTTCGATTTCACTCAATATCCCTCGAGTCTCCCTCTCTCGATGTCGCTCTCTCTTTTCTCACCGTCGCCTCCCTCTCAATTTCAAGTTCAATTGATTTTCAAATGGCGACCTGTGCGTATTTTAATGAATTGTTAAATGGGCCTCTTATGTCGCGCGACATAATAGGCCTCTATGGCTTGTTTTTACAATTTTGCCCTTCAAGGCTTCATTTTACAATTTTGTCCCCGTAGGACTGTTTTACCCTTTGTGCCCCCGGCATTTTCAAACATTTTCAATTAAATTTTCCCTCCAAAGGCCTCCCGAGGCTTATTTTACAAATTTACCCCCTCGTGGCTCATTTTATTTGCCTTTGGCATTTTTAATTCACTTCTTTTACAAAAATTATCGGGATACGTCCTACTTTCTTTACAAAAATCATTGAGTCCTTCTTACTTCTTTATTTCAATTTGTGCAACCACTATCCGCGAATAGTGACGAATGCCCAAGTTATTTCAATTTGTGCAACCACTATCCGCGAATAGTGACGAATGCCCAAGTTATTTCAATTTGTGCAACCACTATCCGCGAATAGTGACGAATGCCCAAATTATTTCAACTTGTGATACCACTATCCGCGAATAGTGACGTACGCTCAAGTTTCCCAACTTAAGTTACCTCTATCTCCGTCATAAAGAGATAGCGCCGTAAGCTTTAGCTTCGTTAAAAGGAAATAATTTTTAGGTGATGACCTCCGCATGTCAAAATTAGGTGTCAAAATTGTCAAATTAGGTGACAAACCTCCAAGAATTGTCAAATTAGGTGACGGCCTCCAAGAATTGTCAAATTAGGTGACAAATTTCCGCAATTGTCAAATTAGGTGACACTTCCAAGAATTGTCAAATTAGGTGATGACCTCCGGTAATTGTCAAATTAGGTGACAAATTTCCGCATTGTCAAATTAGGTGACAGCCTCCGCATTGTCAAAATTAGGTGAGCTCCAAGAATTGTCAAAATTAGGTGACTTCTCCAAGAATTGTCAAATCGGGTGACATCCTCCAAGAATTGTCAATTAGGTGACACCTCCAAGAATTGTCAAAATTAGGTGACATCCTCCAAGTAATTGTCAATCGTGTGACATCCTCCATTAATTGTCAAAATCTCAAGGATCCTAGACATCGTTCCTAACTATCTAGTGATCCTCGAACTACGACTCCGGCTTGATTCCTCCGGATACGTAGGTAGCCTTTTATAAAAGGTCCACCACTCGACCACCTCGTCACCCAATCCATCTCGGCATTCGCCGATTGGATCCTTTTCTATCGACAACCCCACTCGCCCCGGCAAGTGACGTTGCCGAGGGGGCTTCGTAAGTACCCAAATCTGGCTCATGCCTTCCGGTTAATTTTCCCGTAATTAGGCAATTTTTCCGGTAATTCCCCGGATTTTCCTAAAGTTCCGGAACAATTCGAATCAAGCTTCAAGCCTTTTAAGGGCTGAAGGGAATGCTTGGTGATTAAGAAACACGTTTTTCTTAATCCCAAAACCCTTCTAGAAGGCCGCCACCTCGCACATTTCTAGAAGAGTTCGTAGACCGGCTACTTATGTCGTGCGACATAACCGGCCAGAAAGACCTTCTAGAAACCCGCCACCTTGCATGTTTCTAGAAGAATCAGTACCGGCCACTTATGTCGTGCGACATAACCACCAGGAAGAGTTCTAGAACCATGCCACCTTGCATGTTTCTAGAAGGAAAACGGTTATGGCTTATTATGTCGTGCGACATAACAAGCCCATGTGCAGTACTTATAAATAGAGGCCTTCACCTCTCATTTTAAACACACCTCCTCCACCCCTCGCCTCCCTCTATAGGAAACACGCCCGTAAGCCTCCTCCTTCCTCACATACCCTCCAAATCACCCCAATCCTCCTAAATCAATTCTACACACACTTTCCACACACACACTTCTCACATACATCAAGAAATCAAGGAGTTCCCAAGGATCCAAGGCCGGACACCAACTCCGAAGAGGACGCTAGAAGGCTCCTATATCTAACTTGATATAGGAGTTGTGGATCTTCGAGGGTAACGAGTTTCTACCCCTTTTCCACTCTCTATTTTCATTCAAATGTGAAATCTCCATGCTAAATGCCTTCATAATGTAGTATTCTGATTAAAGTTGCATACTTTATGTCATATTACCCATATCCACATTTCATTTCATTACATTTCATATAAAATCCCCGTTTTGGCTTGGTTTTGCATGAACACTCAAGATGAGTGTGGATCCCTCATATCCACACCCTCTTGAAGTGTTCATTAGTGATAAACATGCTCCCCGGGATCTATTGGTGAAGTAACTTGGCTATTTTAAGGCCTTGTTACCTCGTAGATCTCATTTGTCGAAGCTCTGCAAAATGGCTAGTTATGTCACGCGACATGTGCAGCTCTATGTCACGCTGACATAAGTAGCCGGCTGCGTAAGCTTCACAGCTTTCAAGCCGCAATCTGATGTTAACCCCCATAATGCTATAATCCGATGTCTATCTCGCATTTTAGGTAACATCTATGTACATAATGTGTCATCTTTTTATTAAAATACCATTTTCATACATAAAGATGCATCCTTTGCACTTAAATCTCATTTTCATGCATAAAAATCATCCTTTTTACATTTTAAATCCCTTTTTACATTAAAGATGTACTCTTTGCACCCAAAAACCCATTTTCATACTCAAAATGCATACTTCGCATTAAAAAACCATTCTTTGCCATTTTCATGCATCATTTGTGCATTAAATGCTATTTTCCAACGCAAAAATGCATTCTTTGCATAAGAATCTTTTCTTTGTATAAAAAGCATCCCTTGCAACCAAAAGACATGCTTTACATACAAAAATGTCATCTTTTCATTAAAGAGTCATTTTTTCATCATGCATTCCTCCTTTCCCCAACCTTGGAACGGACCGGTGTAAAAGTTCTCATCTTTGCATCGTTCCTTCCATTAAAGGTTCGTGACTTCTTTAGGACAAGGATAACCTTGAACCCTAAATCTCCGATTATCGCTTAAGAATGACTATGAAGCCTCTCAACGAGCTCGACCGTCTTAAAGCGTAGGATTGATGGGCTAAGGACATTCTTCCTAAAGAACCTCATCTTTGACCACCAAGAGAGACATTCTCTCGATCACGCAAGTCCCGAGGGTCCCGAGGTTTAAAATGCGATGATCATAAGTCATAAGAAGAGGACGGGATCATAATCCCTAATACATAAATTCCAAGGAATCCCGAGCGACAACCAACAAATGGTTTGTACGTCCGGAAGATAACTTGGGACATTCCCCCCTTTATCATTTTCAAACACATGCACACAAAGAAAGCACGCAAGCAAACACGATTAATGAAATCTAGGGAGACTTGCTCCGGCAAGGCACTTTGGGTGAACGCCAAACGTTCTTCCCAAGGGGTAACTTAACCTCCGAATCCATAAAACCTTTTTTTCAAAGTTTTGAGGTAATCAAAATGGCGTGGCGACTCCGTTTTTCAAATAACTCGGATGTCTTCAAACCCGCGTGAATTCCAATAAACAAAAAATTTGGGCACACATTCACACTACCAACCTAGGAAGACCCTCCTGGCACAACCTTTGGTTGACTTCATGGTCGAGACTGCCTTTATGGGTGAGCATCTCCCCACCTCCCGGAAGCAAAACGCACCGGAGGAAAAAGACTCTCCCATTGAATTCCCATCCAACTGTTGGATCGTGTATACGGACGGATCAGCTACAAAAGAAAGCAGCGGAGCTGGAGTTGTACTAGCAAGCCCGGAAGGAGAGTACACCATACAAGACGCCATCCGTTTCAAGTTCCCTGCCTCCAACAATCAAGCAGAATATGAAGCTCTAATATTTGGTATTGAGTTGGCCTCCTTCTACGGAGCAACTAAGGTGGCAGCTTTCTGTGACTCCCAACTCGTTGTCAAACAAGTAAAGGGAGAGTATAACACCCAAGACCCCACCCTTGCGCAAGTATAGAGACCTGGTCCTGGATATGACGAAGAAGATGGAATTTTTCGAACTCAAGCAAATAGGCAGGGAAGATAATCAAGTCGCAGACGTTCTATCTAAACTAGCAACCATGGATGTGTCTACATCTAAGACCAGTCCATATGTAGTTTATGCCGAAGAACCTGCGTATGAAAGACTACAAGTCATGCTCCTAGACGGAGAGGAGAGATGTTGGATCGATGATTACATTGAGTACATTGAAAAGGAGAAACTCCCAGAAGATGAAGCTCAAGCTAAACTTATCAAGAAGAGGTCCCCAAGGTTCGTTGTGATGGGCGGAGTCCTTTACCGAAGATCTTTCACAAAGCCCCTGCTAAGGTGTGTCTATCCTAAGGAAATTGAGAACCTGTTGGCAGAAGTACATGAAGGTGTTTGCGGCGGACACCCGGGGGCCAGAACCTTAGCTGACAAGATCATATCGCTAGGTTACTACTGGCCAAACCTGAGGGAGGACGCGCACGCTTATGTTAGAAAATGTGATAAGTGCCAAAGATTCTCTGACATTCCTAGACTACCGGCAGTTGAGCAAACACTTGTGATACCTACGTGGCCATTTGATATGTAGGGGATCGACATCATCGGACCCTTCCCTCCCGGCCGTGGTAATTGCAAGTATGTGATAGTAGCTGTTGATTACTTCTCCAAGTGGATAGAAGCCAAGGCATTAGCCAAGATAACGGAAGAAAACGCAATCAACTTCGTCCACGACTACATTTGGTACAGATTTGGCCTTTCACACACAATTGTCTCTGATCATGGACTACAATTTTCCACGACATTCACTACAGAGTTGGGAAGAGTCAAAGTACGCCATGCAAAATCTTCAGTGAGCAGACCTCAAGGCAACGGTCAAGCAGAAGCTACCAATAAACTGGTCCTAACCGCCCTTACCAAGAACTTTGAGGGACGCGAGGGTAGATGGTTGGACGAACTTCCCCTAGCCTTATGGGCTGTTCGCACAACCACCCGGGGGCCAACCGGGGAAACCATTCGCACTAACCTTCGGTTCTGAGGCTATGGCACCAGCTGAAATGGCCATCCCTACGGTGAGAAACTCCCATTACGATGAGCAAGTCAAAAAGGTTAATAGGCTTCTAGACCTAGACCTGATAGATGAAAAGCGACTAGCTGCACAGATGAGGATGGTAAACTACAAACAAAGGACCAAAGCATATCATGACAAGAGGGTCATCAGAAGAGTATTCCAATTAGGCAATTGGGTACTTAGAAAAATCGAGGCAACTGGTCGGAAAGCAGAACAAAACAAGCTCTCCCCAAATTGGGAAGGTCCCTATATCATCACTCAAGTCATCCGAGAAGGGACTTACAGATTAAAGACCAAGGAGGGAAAAGTGCTCAAGCACCCGTGGCACTCCGACAATCTTAGAAAATATTATCACTAGTCTAGTTTATTTTGCGGTAGATTAGTTTCTTGTTTTATATCTTTTACTTTTTAGTTGATAGGATTGCAGTTTGATGTAATCACGTTTCAGTTTTACGAAAGCAGTTTCTTCCAACATGCAAAGCAACTATCAGTTCCTCACAACAAACACCAGAAGACGAGGAACATATCCCCGACTCTTCAAAACATACACCTTACGTCTTGACAAGGGTCCGCCTTGACTCAATGACTATCAGCTCCTAACACCCAAGACCGAGGGTCCTCCTCGACCTAATGGCTTTATATCCTGACAAGGGTCCGCCTTGATTCCAGGATTACAACTATCACAGTCAAGACCAAGGATTCCTCCTCGGCCTGATGACTCGCCTCACGTCAAGACAAGGAAACACCTTGTCACTACGACTAAAAGGAATCACGTCTGAAACCTGTGCACGAGTCATCTTCCTCGGCATAAGGAGACGAAAAAGAAGAAATCACCCAACAGTCAAAGCCGATGAGTCCTTCCTCGGCCTATACGACTTAGAGTACAGTTAAAGCCAAGGAGTCCTTCCTCGGCCTAACCACTTGCTCAATATTCAGGAAACGAGGGACCCTCCTCGGATCCCACCTTCACAAATCTGGTGCCTATGTCTAGCATACAGAAACACAAACAATTCATTGAAACAACATGAACAAAGAAGGATTTTTTCATTGAAATTCAAAGAAAATTACAAATCCTACCCATCTATTACAAAAGACAAAAAGCAAGAAAGGGAAATCTATCCTAATTTTGCTGGCCATCGTTAAAAGGCTCTTCAAGCCACTGCTCCGTGATAGTACCAGGGGGAGGAAGAACAGCTTGATCAGTTTGGGCATCGCCTTCTCGCCTCTCCTCCCGGCCTCGGCGTCCATGTCCCTGCTCTCCCTCGTCCTGAATCACCTCCACCAAGGCTTTGATATTGCCGGGGACGACAGGGGTTGGCTTCTACACTTCTCGGCACGCTTGAGCATCTTTCTCGGCTATTACTTCTAAGTTATACTCGGAGAATGGAACCAAGTGGTGGAGAGCTCTAGCTTCCTCGGCATATTGATCCCGGCATATCAGCATGGCCACCTTGTTAATGTCCAAGCCAGTGGAGGGGTCAGCCAAGATACTACGGGCAAGGTAGAGATACCCGTCCTCGAACATGGTTGCCGTTTTCTCATCCACGCATCTTGAAAGGCCGAGCCGCCATCACGGCGTCCCCGAAAGTCGGGCTCTCTCAAGCGTGCCACGGCCTCCTCCTCCCTGGCAGGAAGGGTAGCCTCTAACCCTCGGCACCTGGCTTCAGCTTCATCGGCCCTCGTTTGAACCTCGACCTTGGCCTTCCTTGCTTCCTCCAACTCATCATCTTTTCGCCGGAGATTCTCCTCGGCTTTGGTCTTCTCTCCCTCGGCTCTCTGGACTTCGGCTTCTACTTTGGCCTTGGCCGCTTCGAGCTCAGCGTCCTTGGCCTTCAAAAGCTTAACCAAGGCAGCCTTATCAGTCTCACTCTTCTCTTGGGCGGTCTTGGCCTCATTCAGGCGCCTGGCTTTTGTCTTGGCCAAGACATTCTCGTAAGCCCTGACGGAAGCCAACTGAAATAAAAATCAATGTTAGAAATCCAACAAATCTCAAAATCAATATAACCGAGAAAAGGAGACATTCACCTCGGCAATTAAGAGCCCCTTGCGGCAAAGCAAGTTATCTTCGTTGGGAGCCTCTTTGACGAGAGCCTCATAAGCCTCCTCGTCCATAGCCCTCTGAACTGGAGCTCAGCCCAATCTCACCAAAGGTCCCTCCCTATTTTGCAGAGGAATTCCCTTCAGCGTGGGATACTGGCAGCCATGCGCCGAGCCAGCTCGTCGGCCTCATCATAAGTTTTGACGGTTTGAATGGTAAGGGGAGGAGGACCCTCAGGGTTGGAGGATTCAACTGGCCGCCCGCTTAGCCGCAGCTCCTCGGGCACTGCAGCTTGGGCTCTTTTGGAGCCGCATTTCCTTGGGACGAGGGCGGACTCTTCGCCCCCACCTCCTCGGCTTCAACTAGGAGGCTATGCCCCTCTACGGTTGGTTGGTTAAGTTGCTCCTCGGACTCCGCCTCCTCGGCATTCACCTCCCCATGTGGTTTGAAGGGAAGGGGTTGATCACCCTGAGCATTTAGTACCAAATTGCGGGCATTGGCTTCCTCTCTCCTCTCTACCAAGCTCGACTTCTTGCTTTGTTTCCTCTTCTGTTTCACCAGCTCCGTGGGACTTAGTCTCTTCATGGCTAGTGTTGCTTCTTCCTCGGGGGTTAAAACTGCAAAGACAAGGAAGAGATGGTTAATACGAGCAGAGGAAGAAATGACATGCAAAAATTACCAAGTATTAGAGTTAAATATTTACATCCAACCACATCTACTTCCTCCAGACACTGATCACGAGGAGGGATCTTGCACCTCGGACAATCCTCATGAAATACGAGGCCGGGATGTGTGGTCCAATCATTGAAGCGCCTTCCCCTCTTAACAGTGACGAGGGGGACCACCCCGTCCTTCGGCTCCGGCATCAGACCTGCCTGGACATAGTAGTGATCCGAGGACTCAATTGCCTTCCAGTCGAGGAGCCCCACCTCGGCAAATGCCTCTAAGCGCTTGATCAAAGTCTTGGTCCACTCATATTGCTGAGCAGAACCTGATGAAGTGGGATCCTTGCAAGGAGATTGGAACTCCCAGCCTTGGCGACTCTCAACCCTAATAACATGGTTATCCCAACCTGCAACTTTGCTAGACATGGGGAGAAGCAGCTTTGGTTTCTTGGGTGCACTTCTAATGACGAGGAGCCAACTTTCCTTGACAAAGCCGACTTGATAGAAATGCCGAAAATCTCCCATGGTCGGCTCAAACCCTAAGCTACGGCAAAGGACAATGAAGCTAACAAGAACCCTGGTACCATTGGCTCCCAGCATGGCCGGCACCGCTCTCACATCATCTAAGAATTCATTAATAAAGGGGTCCAAAGGAAGACGGAGCCCCTGTTGAAATTGTTTGATGTAAAAGTGGACGTAATCTTCATTGTAGTAGAAGCTCTCCTCCTCCTTCTTAGTCTTAAGATCAAGTGTGCCCATATAAGTTAACTTATATTCGACCTTGTTCACCCCGTACGTGGAATACAATTTTTCGAGCATGGGATCCCCGGCCTTTGGAGGCCTCTCTCGTCGTTGCCCTCCTCCTCGGCCTCCCCTTCTTCGGCCCACGTGGCCTTCAACTTGGGCACCTTCCATAAAGGCGTCCACTATGCGAGTGGATGAGGAGGTCTCTTCTCTTCCCGTCATATCTGCATAAAGCCGAGGGGACAAAGTTAGTTTCATCGTCAATGTCCGATCTTAAGACGGGGAAGGGAGATACCCCTCCTCATCATCACATAAGGCCGACGAGGGAGCCTTACCACTCAGACGCTCACGCATTTCACGATCTGAGGCCGGATAGAATAGTTCGATGTGCTCCACTATCTCGGCCCTAGTTTCAAGCGACACTACATTACGAGTTGAAAAGTCAATTCGGTCAATCCTTGTTTTATATGGGTATTGGATGAACATCCGGGTACGGCCATAACTTCTCAACATTTTTCCTATGTCATCCAAGTTCAGCATCAACCATGGACCTCTCTCTCTACGATAAACCCTCAGATTGCCGGTGTGATATCCATAACGGAATCGGAGGGAATGGTCCCAAGAACGAGCCATTTCTAAGGGGAATTAAAGATTAAAGGGGGAGTTCATTCAATATTCAAGGAAATTCATACAAAATCCAAAGAAATTCAAAGATTCGAAGTGTTTGAAAGATAAAAGCAAAAATTCATGAAGAAAAAGCTTCAACCTTCAACAATGGCGGTCCATTTTTCTTGGCACATTCAAAATCCCTCCTAAAAACCCTAAAAAACGCAGAAGCATGAACAGAAGGCGTAAGAAGGGAAGAAATTTCATACCTGAGTTTGAAGAAACGGTTGGAATCGAAACAGAACGTAACGCCGCCGGGAAAATCGTGTTCGCCGAAAACTGGGAATGGAGGAGGCTGTGTTCGCCGGTGGATCTTTGCTATTCGCTCTTAAACAATTGAGGTGTGTAAAGATTTAAATGAGAGGGTTTTAGCTTTTTATACTCAAGTAATCGGGTCAAACCCATGGATAAAGCAAAAATCCGGGTATGGCGCCCCCTAAATTAAATGCTGGTAACGATTTTCAAGGCGTGACAAGACTGGGGGGCCCCATATAATCATGAGAATATTAACCGTCAGATAATAAAGAGACCCCGAGGACACGTATCAAAACCTGTTCGTATCCCATTAGCCGAGGACGAGATGACTTTCTCCTCGTCCTAAGCCGAGCTAGAAAGTCGGGGGCCACTGAACAGTATGAATCGAGATATGAACATGGGCTTGCCCGAATTGGGCCCAAAGGGATTGAGCCATAAACATAATCCAATACACAAGTGTCAGGGTCGAGGAACATCTTCCTCGTATGACGAGGAGCATCCATCCCGGCTTTATATCTTCGTGCTTGGACCGTCGTACTCCGAGATATCACATGTGACAAGGAGATAAAAGTTCTTACCTCGGCATATCATAAAGTGACGAGGAGAGAAAATCATTCACCCCGGCATCTTCATATGCCGGCCAATCATCAGATGACGAGGAGGCAATATCATGCATCTCGGCTTATATGCTAATGCCGAGATAAAACATTCTTGCTCCTCGGCGTTCCGGCTAGCAGATTACACAGTCCTTATCAAACAAGGATTCTACAGTCGTGATCCAATCAGGATTACAATTACCAACACCAATTCAAGTCGAACAATGACTCCTTAACAGATATAATTCTCTTAGGATTATATCTTATCTCTTTACAAGTTCACTCCAACATGGATTCTATCAATCCATCCCTATAAATACAAGCTCTATGGCTCATTATTTGGTACGTTACTTTTTACAATACAGAAACTCTGTCAATTTAGTTTCTTGCATACAAACCGTGAACTTATTCTCACGCCGGAGGGCCTTTAGCCGGAGACGCCTCGGCTTAGTTTACGTGTTTTCTTTTATTTTCAGGCCTTGCAATCTCCGGAGCATCCGAACGCTTGGATTTGGGCTGATTTGACGATTTTGGCATCATCAATATTTTTTGTTGATAAAGAGAAAATTTAAATATTTAGTTTCCGATGAATTAAGTATTTTATTAAATAAAGTAATATAGGATGAAATAATAAAAAAAGATAAATTTGATGTTTAATTCTTTTGGTTGTAATAATCGTTATTATTTATTAATACAATGAAAAATATAAAAACAATATATTCAGTTCAAAAGTGAAAAGGTTAAAATATTGAAAGCGAAAAGAGTTTTTCGATTGGGAATTTGCCCCATAAGTTCCTTTTGAAACAAATCACTTTTCACTAAGTTTCTCATTGTATTAAAATGCCCCATAAGTTCTCATGTTGTATTATAATACAACATTTAGTTATGCAGTAGTTTAAAATCATAATACTGCATCCGCACCACCGCCTCCGCCACAGCCCAGCTCCGCCGCCGCCGTCTGCTATCGCCGCATGCCGGATTCCGACCAATTTTCATCGAAATCCGGCAATTTTGGCCGGAATACGGCCGCCGATCGCCAGAATCCGGTCGCCGGAGGTCGGAATCTGGTCGCCGGCCCATGAGCTTCGGACTCCGGTCACCGGCGGCCGCCGGAATGCAGTATTATGGCCTTAATTGATGTTGTATTTTCGAAACATAGTACAACATTATAATACAACATAGGGAAAGAACTTATCGGGCATTATGAAATTTTTTTAGAACTTATCGGGCATAGTCCCTTCTCGATTACATCCAAATAATAAAAGTCATACTCTCTTCATCTTAAAATTAATTTTAAAAAGAATAATAATTTTCTTTTCATAAATAACAAATTTATTTATTATTAAAATATTTATTTTTTAACGGGAGTAAAATAAATTTGAAAACTTTATCTAAAACAAACTTGTCTTTGATCAAACTAAAGGTTAAGTTTCTCCATTACTAGATTATAGTTATAAATTTTATCAAAACCTAACACTTCCCTAAATATGCCCAAACACTTCAACAAGCCAAAAACTTATAAAAAATGCATTTTTTGTTAACTTAACAAAAAACGTGTTTTAATTAACGGGCTCATTCTCTCTCACTTTCTCTCACTAAACCTAAAAGCAAACACGGAAATGGCGATCCTCTCTCTCTAGCCGGAAACAGAGATTGCTCGCTCAATCATCTCCCTCGCCGGCGATCCAGTTCTTCAACCTTCACCAATCCTCCCACACAACCACCGGTAACCCAATCCCTCACAATCAACCATCCTATCTCTCCAAACTGATTCGCCAAACCCAATCACTTTCATCGCCGTTCACCATCTCTACCCAAACAACAACGATCGTCTTCTCCGGCTACCCTCTCACAACCAATTGCTTCCACCAGTTCTCTAAATCCCTCTGCCTACCCAAAACCACCAACAATTCCGATCACTACAACCGCCTGCGCCAACCCCTGTTCAGAACCCCGGTGTTACGCCGCCCAATCGCCATGAGTCGAGCCCCTCGACGTTAACAACCCTTGGTGAGTATTTGCTTCCTGCGTATGGAGAGAGAGACGAGAGAGAGAGAGTGCCAGTTCCAGTTCCAGTTCAAACTAATGCCCGTGTTTGTTATTTTGAGTGCCAGTTCATGTATTTTGGAGTGCCAGTATTTGTATTTTTGAGAGTAATGCCGGGGGATTTTGATGTGCCGCCCAAAGTGTAAACTAATGCCAAGTGTTTGTTTTTTTGAGTGCCGGTTCATGTATTTTGGAGTGCCGGTGTTTGTATTTTTGAGAGTCAAGAAATGATTACCAGCGTTTTTTGGTGCCAGTGTATGTGTTTTTGAATGCCAGTTCTTGTAATTTTGAATGCCAGTCCATGTGTTTTTGAATGCCAGTTCATGTTTTTTTTAGAGCCAGCAAAAATAATTATCAGTGATTTTGAGTGCCAGTCACTACAAGAAACAGAGTTATTAGGGTCGGCATTTTTCTGTCCCAAATAGTCATTTTGCCGTCCCTAATACTATTTAGGTCGGCGTTTAGGTCGGGAAACGAGGGTCCTAAATAACATGCGACTCTAAAAGTTTTAGGACCCCCGTCACCGTCCCAAAAACAATATTTAGGTCGGGATATAGCCGACCCTAATAAAATTAATTTCTTTTTTTTTTTTATGCGAAAAATTTTTGGAGCCAAATAGTTTTTGGTACCGATTGTTAGGGACGAGATTGCCGACCCAAATAATATTTGGCGCCTTTTTTTTTTTGGAGGGAAATTATTAGAGACCCTATCGCCCGACCCAAATATATTTTTGCGCCAAAATCACATTTTTTGTGGAAAAGTAATTAGGTCGGATATAGACGACCCAAATAAAATTTGGTGTCAAAATGTGAATATTTACCATTAATTATCAAACACTACTAATCTTCTACTAATTATATATATACACATGCATACATTATACTTGTAAATATATCAAAAGGACCTGACAATAAGAAAATAATGCATTAACTAAATTTAATCAACCACATCATCTAAATAAAAAGTTAACTGTTACCTAATAATTAAGGTAGATGAAATAGAAGGATTCAATACTCCTTTTAAAATAATTTGAACTAAAATTATTCTCTAAGTAAGTCAAATCATTCATATTGCATACTGGAACATGCTCCCCCAAAACACTGTTGCTGATATCATTCCTCTATCACGCTCACTCAATCTTCACAAAATCGTAACCGTGTGCCATAGTTAATCATTGAAACTTGCGGAAAAAAAAAGATATAAGACCTATGTATTGACCCAGATATACAAGGTAAGGTAAATGTTCTCTATTAGGAAAAAAGAAACAGAAATCTGTATGAAAGGAAGTCCAAGTCTCGAAAGAAAATCGGGATAACATGACAGACATGCTATGCTGGTTATCTGACCACCATATACTAGTATATGCATTTTTGAGTGCCAGTAAATGTGTTTTCAAATGCCAGTCCATGAATTTTTGAATGTCAGTGTGAAGAGTGCCAGTTCATGTATTTAAAAGTGCCCGTGTAAAAAGTGCCAGTTTCATGTTTATAAAATGCCAGTATGAAATCACTGGTCATTTGTAATATTAACACTGGCATTTATCATGGTTGCCAGTAATTACAAAAATGCCACCGTTTATTTTGAACATGGTTGCCAGTAATTACAAAATTGCCACCGTTTATTTTGAAAATACGTTTTTCCTTATCTTAAGAAAAAACTAATTTTTTATAAGACCAACTCCTTCAACAATTATCACCAAAATCCAAAACCTTTAATTGTGCAAGTATACTTAGAATATACTTCACTCTTTTCGTCTCGTTTACAATCTTTTCGTCTCATATCATATATCATACTCCCTCTATTCCGTTTATAGGTTCACCATTTTGAGCATGACATGCAAATTAAGAAAAAAATTTAGTGAAAAAAGTGTTATGAGTACAAAAATAAAATAGAAGAGAGAATGAGTGGAGTGAATAGTAAAGTTGATTGATGTTGTAAATATAAAAGTAAAGTAGGAGAGAGAATTAGTGGGTGGAATAATAAATATTCTTTGTCATTTTAGAAAAGGTGAAGCTTTTAACGGAACATCCGTTTTGACAAAAGGTGAAGCTTTCAATGAAACGGAGGGAGTATAAGATTTTATAAATAGATTTGCACAAAAAATAAAATGAACGAAATAAAAGTGATGGGCTAAGCCCAACGTATAAGACCCAATTATTCAGGCGTTAGAATGACAGCGTCATCAAGTGGATCGACCCAGTTATTATAAGGCCCAGCGGCCAAGATCAGTCGACATAGCTCATTGTCCGAGCATCATTGGTCCCGACCTAGCTTTGTCCGACATACGATCATCTCCTTATACAAATTATATCTGGCTATAATGCAAAGTCAGGAAGACCTTGATCTACTTAGGCATCTCGACCTACTGAGGCGTATGTCGACCTACAACTTTTTCCATGACAGACTCCTACAAGCCCGAAATACGTATGCCGATATTATCTCCATGATATACGGGATTCAACGTGATCCTATGAATTCAATGATATCCTACTACAATTCAACTTCTCATCAAGACTAAAATACCTCACAACATCCATCGTTTACAGGTAATGTCTTATTTGCTGTTCAATTGATCTCAATACAGTTTATAAGCTCATAACAAAACACCTTATCATCACGTCGGAGGGTCTTAGCCGGAGACCATTCCGGCTAGTTATTTGTTCATTGTTTCAGGTCAAATAAGGTCAGATGATCAACATAATTGCTGGACGTAGGCTGATCAACACGTTCCTTGCAGCATCATAAAAAATGTGTAAGTTGCGAAAAAGTAAAATAGGAGATAATGAGTAGAAGAAATGATAAATATTTTTTATCATTTTAAAAAAATAAAATTTTATATGAAACACTCAAAATGGCAAAATAAAATTTTACCGACACTGAGGGAGTATTCTCTTAACGAAATATATTTGCACACAAACTTAACAATGTATAATTATTGATATTTTTCTGAAAAATTGACATTTAGGTCGACAATGATTGATAGTATACCACATGCATGTTCTTTTAAAAGCTTCTTAAGAGTGCCAAAATAATTAATAGTCTTTGCCGCTGTCACATTGTTGGAACCTTTTTTGCTTCTTAATATGAATGATTAATGCCCCCATTGATTTGGTTGGTTCATTTAATTTAAGTACCTAAAATAGTTGCACCAATTTAATTTCATTAATGTAGTTATCCCCTCACTTTTTTGTTTTTTTAATTGCACTTCCTCTGGTTTTAAATATAAATAAACTAGTACATGTGTCCGTGTTCGAGGATACGTATTTTTTTTTTTAATTAACATAAATCTCCTAGCACATACCCGTGTCCAAGGTCACGTGAGATTTTTTTTTTTTAATATATCTTAAAAAAAAAAAAAAAAACATGTATGTCGCACGACATACAAAGGTGGGAGGGCAAAACAGGAAAGGGAGTGAATAGTGAGGGCAAAAAAGTCATTTCCGCCCGTGTAACTGTTCACTTAATTGTTCCAAAAGCACCCTTCATTTATACTATATATAAATAAATAATTTAAATTTATTTGTATAAGAAAAACTCTGTTGTGAAATTGGTGCTCCCCCGTTGCAATCAACACAAAGAAAACAACACACCCACACGTACAAGAAAGAAACAATCACACACAAGAACACAAGAGTTGTTTACCCGGTTCATTCACCAACTCGTGAACTACGTCCGGGGGCAATTGCCAAGCCAATATGTTATTAGTCTCCTTCTAATATGTTGCTACAATGTGTTCTAGGCCGAAATTATGCTTATATAGTTATACAAGGAAGCCCTAACTCAGTTTAAGAAGAGATCTAATCAAAATAGGAAACAAAATAAAAATCTGCTGCAGATTCGGACCGAGCGCGGCCGCCCTCAAGGCCAGCGCGGCCGCCCTCAACGGCAGAAGCTTATACACCCTCGTTGAACCTCCAGCGCGGTCGCCCTCCACCACGGCGCGGCCGCTCTCCTTGACGAGAAGATCCCGACGAGTTTTCCCTCTTGATTCATCACCTCCGACTTAGGCTCCTCCTCTTCCTTGTAGTTTAGGATCCAAACCCAACAATCTCCCACCGGAGACTAAACCAACAAACATAAAATCACCCATCAACTCCCACCACGGAGTAAAGACCTTCAAACACATTTCCCTCTCCATATTGGCTTGACACTACCGCACCTCTCCTCAAGTACTAAGGCGAGTTGAAATCAAGCGACGTTTCAACCACTCCGTGTTAGATCGTTCTTGCCTCCCCAAATCAGCTTCTACCTTGATTTCTCCCCGCAAGTCTAACTTCGCCTTCTCCCTCCAGACCCACCTTCCTCGCAATGCCTCCCCTTGAAACTTGGACACACCTTGTTTCTTGCATCGTCTGTTCTTAGTCTGAAACCGCTCTCTGTTAGGGCCCTTGGACTTCCACACCACGTTGATCAACTTTGAGTCCTCCCCAACATACCGTTTCTTGATGTCTCCCCTTTTCACACCAACAGGCCGGTTCTTAAGCCTCTTGCTCCCACCGGAACGAACATCGACATTGTAGGTAGAGTACAATGTCTTCCCCTTAACCCCACGAGCCAACACCTTAGCCCCTTTTGTGACTTCCCAAGACCCACCAATGAAAGAAACACCATACCCTTCACTGTCAAGTTGTCCCACAGAAATCACTCTCCTCCTCAAATCCGAACATGCATCACGTCGTGTAGTCAGGTAAAACGACCCCATTAGGTGTCTTCATCATCACATCCCCCTTACCTTTGATCTTGATGGTTGACCATCACCAAGATAGAGAACCCCAAAATCTCCGGTTTTGTATCGCTTCATTGATTCTGCATCCCCACTAGCATGACAAAAAGCTCCGAGAATCCAACACCCAATCTTCACCCGACCGCTTCCTCCCCTAGATTAATACATCTCCACCATCATCCACCACGCGCAAGCACCACCACCTTTTCCCGGACGGTCATAACTTATGTGCCCCAATTCACCACAATTGTAGCACTTGACCTTTTTCCCCTTAGGTCTCCCCTATTTCTCTCCCGCCACCTAAGTGCGGCCCATCTACGGACGATTCTCCCCTTTTCTCTTTCCTTCGCAACTCCTCTTGAAGGATGAGATCTCTAACCTCCGTATACACCAATCTTTGTTTTTCGACGTACTAATCGTTGTGACGGTAACCTCCCAACTATCGTGCAATGATTTTAGAAGAAAACAAGCTAGCACTTCATCGGAGAAAGTAATATCAACACTTTTCAATTGGTCCCACCATACCTTTGAAATTGCCGATATGACTTGCCATTGTGCCCCTCGACATCTTCGCATTCGCAAACCTCTTTATCAAATGCACCTTATTGATATTCGACGGCTTCTCATACATGTCCGGCCGGCGTTTGTAGCAACTCCACCGTTGTCTTGGCCTCCATGGCGTTCCGTGCAACGTCGTCGGTTAGGGCACTCCTTACCGCTCCTAACGCCTTCCGATCCAACGTCTCCCAATCTCCTTGTGACATGTCTTCGGGCTGCGCCTTCAAGGGTCCATGAAGATCCTTACAATAAAGGTAGTCTTCAATCCTTGTCTTCCAAAACGTGAAATTCACACCGTTGAATTTCTCGATTGAAGTTCTTCATCTTGACCGCTTCACCAAAATCCCCGAACGCGATTCAAAATTAATCAACTAATGAAAAGATTTTGAATCCTCCGAACCAAAGCTACGATACCGCTTGTTGTGAAATTGGTGCTCCCCGTTGCAATCAACACAAAGAAAACAACACACCCACACGTACAAGAAAGAAACAATCACACACAAGAACACAAGAGTTGTTTACCGGTTCATTCACCAACTCGTGAACTACGTCAGGGGCAATTGCCAAGCCAATATGTTATTAGTCTCCTTCTAATATGTTGCTACAATGTGTTCTAGGCCGAAATTATGCTTATATAGTTATACAAGGAAGCCCTAACTCAGTTTAAGAAGAGATCTAATCAAAATAGGAAACAAAATAAAAATCTGCTGCAGATTCGGACCGAGCGCGGCCGCCCTCAAGGCCAGCGCGGCCGCCCTCAACGGCAGAAGCTTATACACCCTCGTTGAACCTCCAGCGCGGTCGCCCTCCACCACGAGCGCGGCCGCTCTCCTTGACAGAAGATCCCGACGAGTTTTCCCTCTTGATTCATCACCTCCGACTTAGGCTCCTCCTCTTCCTTGTAGTTTAGGATCCAAACCCAACAAACTCATCATCTCAGTGCAAAAAACATTAAATAGTGATGTACAACTCTAAATCAAATTTCCAATAATTGCCTTTGTGATGTTGCCAAGCTAAATTGGTTGCACAGGAACCGAGTCTGAACCAAAAAATACGGATACTCCGGCTGCTCCTCTTCGAATGGTCGAATTGTCACCTACACACAAGCACGCACGTAAACTAGGCCGGGGGTGGCTCCGGCAAAACACCTTTGTCGTGAGACTAAGTGACTGGTTAACAAACTGATAACAATGGAAACTGAGAGAGAGAGAGAGAGAGAGAGAGAGAGAGAGAGAGAGAGAGAGAGAGAGAGAGAGAGAGAGAGAGAGAGAGAGAGAGACTAACAAATAATATTTTTCCAATGACTTATATACTCTCATGCACCATGTGCCTTGCACATGGTGAGACACTTATCGATCAACAAAGCAAGGTGCCAATCAAATTATTTTGTAAATACCTATAAAATTACGAATTAAATGCAATCTAGATCATCATAACACTTATTTCTAATCTCAAAGTTAAGATTACAAACAATTGAATGTGATCAGTTACTCATAATTGAAAAAAATCAAATTTTGAATATAGGAAGACGATGAAACAATTTCCGATATACCATATAGAGAGAGAGTTGGGAGAACATATAACATATTTTTGTTAGAAAATTAAGGAAATTAAATTAATTTAATTATTTTCTTAGCTTATGTAAAAGTTGATATTCTTGCTTATATTTAGGAATATACTTTAACAGCTTAGCACATAAATTTACTTTCAATGTTTGCTTTATCATCAGAAAATTTTGGGTTTGAGCCGTCAAATCAGTTTTATAGAATAAACATATACTTCCTCTTCTGTTTCACGATAATCTGTAAAAAAGACACATTTTGAACGTCTCACAATAATTTGCAATTTTTTCAAAATGAAAATGGGACACACTTATCTCTACTCACAACTATTACCCACTTACTCCACTTTCTCTCTCCTACCCAACCATCTACACTCACAACACATCACCTTTTTCACCTTTTACCTTAATTCTTGTGCCAAGTAAAAAAAAATGTCTATTTCTATGGGAAGGAGGGAGTATTAGTGATTTAATTCAAACAAAATCATTACTTCCTCCTGTATTGTTATAAGCTTCACTATTTTGACAGAGAACATAGTTGAATGAAAATAAGTTGTGATAGAAAAACAGTGAGTCGGTGTGATAAGTGGTACTTGCAATTTAAATATGTGAGAGAAAAAAATTAATGAGTATGATAACAGAAAATTTTGGGGGAAACCTGTTTCTCCATAAGTTATAAAAAGTCTTGTTTTTAAATATATCAACTTGGTGTTTTAAAGCCTAAACTCACTGTTTTAAAGTGGACTTTTTATAACTTATAGAGAAACAGGTTTCTCCTTTTAAAGTGGACTTTTTATAACTTATAGAGAAACAGGTTTCTCCTAAAACCTACTCGTATGATAAATGAGATCCACAATTTAAGTACTATTCTCTTTGTCTCATTTGAAAATGCACAAATTTTTATTTTGGGTATCTCATTTAAAAAGACACTTCCAAAATGATTTTTTTTTAATAGTTCTTTATTCGTAGGACTTAATTGTCATACTCACAATAACTATCCATGAACTATTTCCTACACATTCTCTCTCATGCATCACTTTCCATACTCTCAACATTTACTACACTATACACTCTTTAATTTCCGTGCAAGATCAATTTTGCATTTTTTCGAATGAGACGGAAAGAGTTTGTGAGAGAAAAAATGAATGAAGTTTACAAATGAGACCCATATTTATCGTCAATTTAAAAAAAATAAAACTTCTAATGAAATATCTTTTCGGGTAAAAGGTGAAAACTTATAGAGTAGGTCTGCTGAGAAACGCGTTTCTCCGTCCCTTATGGAGAAACGGGGCTTGGTTTGTCGCGCGACATACATAGCCAGTTTCTGGATATCCTATTCAAAGCTTCTGGATATCCAGAACATTGAATATGGATATCCAGAAGCTTTGAAAAGGATATCCAGAAACTAAAATATTTTTTCTGGATATTCTTTCCAAAGCTTCTGGATATCCAGAACATTGAATATGGATATCCAGAAGCTTTAGAAAAGATATCCAGAAAAAATATTTTGGTTTCTGGATATCCTTTCCAAAGCTTCTGGATATCCATATTCAATGTTCTGGATATCCAGAAACTGAGGAAGTGATAACCAGTTATTGTGGCTAAGTATGTCGCGCGACAAATCAAGCCCCGTTTCTCCATACGCAACGGAGAAACGCATTTCTCCCCGAATTTTGTGAAACTTATATAGGGACGGAAAGAGTATTTCATTTGAATCCCTCCACAGAAGGGTAAAGATTATCCACACGGCGACGATTACTTTTGGTTTTTAGTCGAAAATAAAAAGTGGATCACATGCGCGTAAGGAAGTGTTGAGATTAAATATCATGCAAGCAGTGTGATCAGTGAGGCATTATTATCACCTAATCTTCACTTTTTAGTTTCAGTCAGTCCCTCGTCTTAAAATTTGGGCCACTCCTCTTCCTCTTAGTATCAATTGATTTTAAGATGGATTTCAGACTTTAAGATAATATTAAAGCAGATTTTTACATGTGCAAGCCCAACGATCCACGATGTTACTCCGTACCACCCAATTAATAAGTCCACTTTGTAAGCCTTTAACAAAACCCGACTATACGTGAGAGTAGAGAGCATATTAGAAATATTATCCCAAATAGGTAAGATAGTGTTGCGATTAAATATCATGCAAGCAGTGTGGCCAGTGATGCATTATTATCACCTAATCTTCACTTTATAGTTTCAGTCAGTCCCTCCCTCACAACATTTTTGAGCTGCCCTCCTCTCCCATGGAATCTTACTTCACACCTACTCTACTGTATTATTAAACGGCTTAAAAAAAGGAGATACATATAACATGTTAACACAAAAGAGGAAATCATACCGATGGTCTCCTGGCCTAATGGTATCTTGGGTGACTTTTCGCAGGGGAGGTCACCAGTTCGATTTTTCCCAAGGGAACATTGTGGTTTAATTATTTCCTTGGGTTTCAGGAGCCTTGGAGTCCCCCGAGACATATCCGTGCAGTTAAGGAAGCAGCATTGCTGGGCTTGTACCCTCAGTGTGGGGAGTTCAAATCTTGACAGTTTCTTGATGTTGTGGAGCAGCCGTTTGGTGATGTGGAGCAGCCAATTCATTGGTGTTGTGGAGCAGCCAAGTAATTGCCTTCAAATCTTGACAGTTTCTTGATGTTGTGGAGCAGCCGTTTGGTGATGTGGAGCAGCCAATTCATTGGTGTTGTGGAGCAGCCAAGTAATTGTCTTATAGGAGGGCTCCTTGAGCTACAGAGTATAAGGGAGTCTTTGCCTGGTGGCCGGCATTCTTTGAGCTTGTACCCCGGTGTGGGGAGTTCAAATCTTGACGGTTTCTTGGTATTGTGGAGCAGCCGTTTGGTGATGTGGAGCGGCCAATTCATTGGTGTTGTGGAGCACCCAAGTAATTGCCTTGTAGGAGGGCTCCTTGGGGCTCGGAGTATAAGGGGTGCTTCTTGCCACCCCCAGTAAAAGGCACATCCCGCGATTTACCTTCGCCAAGATAGCATCGAGGGTTTGCACTCGATGGCCCAGGGATTAACCTGAAAGCTTAACTGGATAATCAAAAAAAAAAAAAAAAAAAAAAAGAAAAGAAAGAGGAAATCATAGGTCATTATGTTATGGATAGTAACCCTAATTATTTTGCTTGTGGGGTTAGCTTTTCTTGTTAAAGCTGGTCAACATTGGTTGACTGACATGGATAGCCACAAACAAGTGCTCTCTCTCTCTCTCTCTCTCTCTCTCTCTCTCTCTCTCTCTCTCTCTCTCTCTCTCTCTCAAAATACTTTATCCATTTCACAATAAAAAAATTAATATAACTATATACTCCCTCCGTCCACTTTGTTGCTTCACAGTTACTGTTTATGCGTGGATTAAGGAAAAAAATAATGATATAAATGTTGTGAGTGTAAAAATAAAATAGGAAAGAGAATGAATGAAGGGAATAGTAAATTATAATGATGTTGTGAGTATTAAAATAATGTAGGAGAGAGAATGAGTGGAATAGGGTTAATATTTTAATAATAAAAACTTTTCATTTTAGGTAAAAAAAATAAAGTGTGAAGTATGTATTTGGACGCTCAAAATAGAAAGTGTGAAGCAAGTAAGTGAACGGAAGGAGTACAATTCTGAAAAAAAATATTGAAAGTATAAAAAGTGTTAAAATATGGAGAACACAAAATATATTATGTATTATTTTTATCTCAAAATTTACGTAAATTAGAAGACTCATATTTATACATAAATCATATTAGTCCTAATTCTATTTTGAAATCTAACAAATCTCTCATTATTTTAATGTAAATATAATTACAATTGAAAATACTTATAACTAACTAATGTAACTTTTTTAAGTTGGTTCAATAACAACTCATGTAACTAAATACTTTATTTTCTTGAGAATATATCTCAATATCCTAACACTCTTCCTCCTCAAGTTGTAAAATGTAAATTTCCAACTTGGCAAAAAAAATAAAAAAATTGGAAAAAGTAAATAATAATAATAATAACTTTAAAAAAATAACTTAAAAAAAATCTGCGACAACAAAAATTTGACGTTTTAATGTATGTTGTTCCAATATTTGAAGAGACATCCGCATTATCAGGTCTTCTTCTCTTCAATTTCGTGCACAATTTGTGCCCACATATTTTTTTTCCTTCAATCTCCGTTTTACAGTGAGCGAAACTTAATCATCGTTTTTAGAATAAACGACACTTTAATAATTGTTGTTATAGTGAACGACACTTAATCATCATTTTTAGGACGAACAACACTTTAATCATCGTTTTTAAAGTGATGGACACTTAATCATCATTTTTAGAGTGAACGATACTTCATTAGTAAGATGATGAAATTAATGTTAATATGGTTAATTATCGTTTTTTAGAGTAAACGACACTTAATCATCGTTTTTATAGTGAACGACACTCATTCATTATTTTTATAGTGAACGACACTTTTTCTTCGTTTTTATAGTGAACGACACTCACTAATCGATTTTATAGTGAACGACACTTAATTATTTATAAGATGAAAATAATATTAATATGGTTTGTGGTGGCTGGTCCTTTACACATGGAGAAATATCGGGATCAAAAGAAAAATTTGCATATGGTTTTCATTGATTTGGAGAAGGCATATGATAAAGTGCCAAGAGAGGTACTTTGGTGGGCATTAGCAAAGAAGGGTGTTTCAAAGAAATATATTGATATTATCAAGGACATGTATAATGGAGTTAGTACTTGTGTACGCACTAGTGTTGGAAAGATCGAAGAGTTCCCTATAAAGATTGGAGTGCATCAAGGTTCCGCACTTAGCCCCTTTCTTTTTGCTTTGATAATGGACGAATTGACGAGGTCACCCAAGATGATATACCAAAGTGTATGCCGTTCGCAGATGATATTGTGATTGATGAGACAAGAGAGGGTGTTGAAAGTAAATTGGAGTTGTGGAGACACACTTTGGAATCTCGAGGTTTTCGATTAAGCGAAGCAAGACCGAATATTTGGAGTGTAAGTTTAGCAGAGTTGAAAGTAGGGAGGCGAGGGCGTCACATTTGATGGAAATATTATCCAAGCTTCCGAGTTTTTCGCTATCTTGGATCCATTATTCAAAAGGATGGAGAATTAGATGGAGATGTGGCTCATAGGATTAAAGCAGGTTGGTTGAAGTGGAAGAGTGCTACAGGGTTTCTATGTGATCGCGGCATGCCCAATAGATTAAAGGGAAAATTCTACCGCACGGCAATTAGGCCTAGATTGCTTTACGGCACCGAATGTTAGGCCGTGAAACAGTGTCACGTGCATAAGATGAATGTGGCGGAGATGCGTATGCTTCGATGGATGTGCGGTCATACAAGAAAGGATCGGTTGGGGAATGAGGTGATCGAGGTAAAGTAGGAGTTGCTCCCATTGAGGATAAAATGAGGGAAAATCGTCTACGGTGGTTTGGACATGTGAGAAGGAGACCGAGTGATGCACCTAAGTTAGAGGCCTAGCAGTGGAGAAATGATAAAATGGTGAGGGTAGGGGAAGACCCAAACAAACTTGGATTAGAGTAATTGAAAATGATATGAATTTACTTGGAGTGGATGAAAGTATGGTGTTGAAGAGGCCGGAGTGGAGGGCAAAAATTCATGTGGGGGGTTGATTTTTTTATTTTTATTATTTTTTTTATTTTTTTTTATTTATTTTTTTATTTATTTTTATTTTTTTTAATTTAATTTAATTTAATTTATTTATTTATTTTTTTCACGATAACATATGAGGATTCATGTTAGCCGACCCCAAATTATTTTGAGACTAAGGCCTTGTTGTTGTTGTTGTTGTTGTAATTGTTTATTACCTTGGTGGATAGTAGATGGATTGAAAGACAAACCATGATCCTTGCCGTTGGAAAGATGATGAATCTCCCTGATTATCAATGATACCAAATGGAGGAGATATTAAAGATCAATTTACCATGTCACAATTGCGTTCCTAAAAAAGAGAACATGATCATGGTTATTCAAAATATAGAGAAATGATTTATAGATCGAAACCATGCTCTGGTAGCATGTTAAAATATGGTGAACACAAAATATATTATGTATTATTTTTGTCTTCAAGTTTATATAAGATAGATAACTAATATTTATACACAAAACATATGATTCTTAATTCTATTAGGATTCTAACAAATGTCACATCATTCTAATAGTAAATAAAATTCTAATTGAAAATACTCCAAACTATGAAAACTAAGATAATTTTTTTAAGTTGTCTAAATACCAATTTAGATAACTATATACTCCCTCTGTCCCACGTCATTGTGAACTATTTTTCCGGGCACAATAATTAAGAAATATTATTAAGATAATGAAAATGTGTGGTAGAAAATGAAGAGAGAGAATGAGTGGAGTTAATAGTAGGTTGGTTGAATAAATTGTATGGTGAAAAATGAAGAGAGAGAATGAGTGGGTGGGGTAGGGTGAATATAAAATAATAAATTTATTTCCATTTTGGACAGTTTGCATTCACGTGGGACGGACAAAAATGAAAATAAGCTTGCATTCACGTGGGACGGAGGGAGTATATCATTTTATTGAGAATATCTCTCAATATTATAACAAAAACTAATTAGGAGAGAGAAAATTGATAGAAATAAGTGAGCTATCAATATTACATGTCATTTATTGTTCATATGTCCTACATTACTTCCCACAATAAATCGACTAATAAATGAAGCATACTCCCTCAGTTTCGATAATAAGTTCAAAGTTACTGTTTGCGTGCAAATTAAGAAAAAAGTTAGTGGAGAAAATGTTGTGAGTATGAAAAGTGAGGTTGAAGAGAGAAAGTGGGGTAGGAAATAGTGATTTGATTGGTGTTGTGATTATAAAAGTAAAGTAGGAGAGAAAATTAGTGGGTGGAATAGTAAATATTCTTTGTCATTTTAGGAAGTGTAAAATTTGTAATGAAACATCCGGTGAGAAAAGTGTACATGTTGTAGCGGAACGGAGGGAGTATAAAATAGAAATTTGAATGTTTTTTATTTAAAGGAATGACAATTAATTCAAACCAAAATTTTGTTAAAAAACAACATTATTTTGAAGCAAAGGGAATATTATTTTAGTACTCCATTGTAATTTTATGATTAGATACAAGAAAGGTGACAGCGCATTGTGGAGCCAAACTGGAGACACGGATTCTGTTACCGTCCGTAACAGCCACAGGTAGAGGGGAAGCTTGCATTGCTTTCAGAAATTCTGAAATTACTAAATGGTCCCTTCACTTCACGACAAAGAAAGTGACTCTGCCTACGGTGTTTGAGGGAAAGTAGCGTGCCCCCCATCGTTTTACATGTTTTTGTTTTCATATGCCCATTTTGGTCGCCCAATCTCTCTGCGCAGTTAATGAGTTTCTAGCAAATGTCACTTTCCTAATTGCAGCTCCACATGTGGGCGGATGAGGAATTCACAAATTATATTATTCAAAAATTTTAAAAGAATAATTATTTTTTACATTATTAATTACATCGATTTTTCCTTTTTTGTCAAGAGAGATGGACTGAGCTGATAAATGGGAGTGAACTTAGTAATTTTTTTTTTTATATGTCAACATTAAAAAGCGGGGGTCGCAGCCACCCCTTTACCAAAGCATGTGTCCGCCCCTGCAGCTCCATGCCTATTATTGTGAATTTCTTAACACTTCCTCTAGCTAAAAAAATGGTCATGCTCTTTCTATTTTAGTTTGTTAGTACTTCTCACTCCATCCCGCTTGTAGGGTTGAAGTTTAACAATGCACGTATATTAAGGAAATTTATTGCTACTAGAGTGATTTTTAAAGTTTAGAAAATTTATTATTTAGAAACTTTGTTTTTAAGTTAAAAAAATCCTGATTATTATCTAACAAATTTAACTATAGTAACTGAAACAAATAGTCGAAGTCCTTGCTTGGGTCGACCCACTCGGGGGCAGCATCCACAATCTACCTGAGCCCAAATCATTCTTCTTTGGCATCCACCAACTTAAACATAGTTCAGGTCGTCACCCTATCGAACACGAGCTCATGAAGGGGGAATGAACGAATAGAGCCGTGTACGATTCCTCACTAAACATACTTGGGGGCTCGTGAAGGGGGAATGAACGAGTAGAGCCGTGTACGATTCCTCACTAAACATACTTGGGGGCTCGTGAAGGGGGAATGAACGAGTAGAGCCGTGTACGATTCCTCACTAAACATACTTGTGGGCCTAGGGGGCGTGAGCTCGGGTGCTGGACAAAGGCCGAGCAGGGAGACCCACCACCGAGCGAAGAAATCCATTGTCGAGTAGGATTATAATTGGGTAGTCCATTTTCTACAAGGATTCTAGTCCTTCCATGATTTAAATTCATTCAAGGTTTACTTTCTTAATACAACTCAGCTCCGAAATTCATATTTTTGAGGATTACTCCATCGTCTATTTAAAAATAAGAGGTCTAAATGCCTAAATCATGTATATTCTATTCACGAATTTTTTCCTTTAGTTTGATTATTCTTTCTCTCTTAAGGTTTATTACTCTCATGCCGGAATGCATTCACCGTCGAAGCCCCAACTAAGTTTACGCGTTTGTTCATCTATTTCACGCTTTATCAAGGTAAATTCAGGTATACGATTCGTTGATTACGGCTATATTGACCTGAATACAATTTTAACTCGATCATTAACTAATAATCTATCGTTTTTTAAGAGTAAAATTGATAATTATAATTGGCATATGACCTATATATATATATATAAATTTTAATGATTTTTTCATAAAATTTGTGGTATATAAGAGACAAAGGAATAGCTTCTAATCATTTTGTAATCAAGATTATGATTTACTTTACTACTACTAGGTCTAATTAGTTGAACATGATATGTAAAGGGGTATTAATTAAAACAACATTATTACAATTAATGAAACTAAGTTAATTAATGATATTGAGTCTTTGCTTTGCCCTACGAGGCTATGACTATTGTATAAGTTCAAATTTGTTTAATGGACACATCTTGGACTGCGTAAGGAGAGGGAGGGGGGTGGGAGTGGGTGGAAGTTGAGGAAGATTCTCGTAATCCTTAGCTACTTATTCAAACCACCTCCACCTTCACACATAATTATAAACTTTGAGCTTAATATAATTTATTTATTTAAATTAAAGCAAACCCTTTCCATAGCCCAATGCTCTTTCCATCCCACAAAACCCGTTGTCTTCTCCATTTTCCCATTTTTCTTATCTCTAGAAAGCTTCTCCCCTTGTCCCCTTTCCTTTTTCTATTTATTGTAATCAAACTGCTTCAGCAACATTGATGCTGTAAGAAACGTGTTGATCAGTCTATGTCCATCAATTAGGTTGAGTATCAGTCTTTTATTGATCTGAAAATAGTGAACAAACGACTAACCGAGATGGTCTCCGGTTAAGACCCTCCGGCATGAGAATAAGTTTTATTCTCACGCTGTTATTTGATGTAAATAGAGATAAAGTATGCTTATTTGAATAATAGAAAGAAAATTAAATAAGTTATTTATGAATTTCATTTAATCGGTATAATGCGCATAAAAAAAGTGAATATATGATCAAATATATGCCAAATGTTGCAACAACAGACTTATTGTTACACTATAATAAGTTGATACAGTTAAAGATCAAGTATGTTAAAATGAGTTGTTTAGAGTTTCATTCAATCCGTGTGAGATGCATACAAAAAAAAAAAAAGGGGCATTTATCAAAAATTACTTTTTAAAGATGAATATTACAAAAAAATAAAATAAAAAAAATAAAATCAAACAAGTTGGATATTACAAAAAACTATATACTCCCTCCGTTCCTAAAAGATTGTTCTGTTATACATTTTGCAATTATTAAGGAAGAGTTTCACCTTCTTGTACCTTAGTAGATTTGCACTAACATTCATGCCTAAGTTTAGAAATGGGACATACTTTTTGGGACAAGTCAAAATGGCAAATGAGACAATCTTTTAGGGACGGAGGGAGTATTTTTTTTGCATTTATCTTTCAAATTAATGATAAATGCATTTATCAGTTATAAACAACTGATAATTGTATTTATCAATGTAAAATACATTTATTAATGTAAAATACATTTATCAATCATTTAACCAAAAAATCAAGCACAAAATACTCTTTAAAAAACTGATAAATGAACCCCTTCCCTTGTATTATCTCACACACTCCTAGAATCAAGATGAAGATGACCTAACTTGTGTAAAATATATGTAAACAATTTTGTTGAGTACATTATTATGTATGCCATAGAGAGGACATTAATTAATATGTTAATTTATTTGATCAACTTGTGGATATTATAATTACGCGATCTAATTCGTCTTCTTTCCTTTGTATACGACGATCCATTTCTTAGTTTTGGAATATGTAGTTTGTGCTTATTTATTTATTGTCTTTTTGTACCGTGTCCTCGCAGGGCTATTATTCGTTATTGTCACGTAATTACGAACCAAAAAGTGCCTCTAAATTAAGGGATAATCATGATACTATTTGAAGGAGAATATGTTAATGACTAGTAAATTATACTCCGTCTATACACTCGAAAATATACAAAATTTCATTTTGTGTCTCATTTAAAAATATACACTCAAAAAATATAAAATTTTTAACTTCTTTATTTATAAGACACACTTGTAATAATAACAATAACTATTCACTTACTATTCATTAATTTCCGTGCAATATCCATTTTTTATTTTTTCAGATTAAACGAAGGGAATACATACATACATATATATATATATATATATATATATATATATATATATATATATATATATATATATATATATATATATATATATATATATATATATATATATAAGTAATTAAATATTGCACCTTACGTTGCGGATCCAAATATCGATCCACTGATGTTTCGTTTCAACTAATTGTTCATCATTTTTTCCTACTTCATATATTATTGATATATTGATATCTTTTTAATATAAATTATGATTACAATGTTCCTTCGCTATCAATCAGGAACTGATAATTTTTTAAAAGCCTTGTCGGCTGAATAATGAACCCATTTTTGTATTTTAATGTTAAAATCTTAAAAAAAAAAAAAAAAGTTTTTTCAAGTAATTTGAAAAAACTAGTTTTTAAAAACGCGCGGTGGTATTTTATTAATTAATCGGAATTAAAAAAAAAAGCGCGTGGTGACATTTTTGTAAATAACCTAAACTTTTTTTTTTTAAATGACGCGGTAACATTTTCGTAAATAATCGAAATTTATTAACACCAATAACACTTTTTATAACTAAAACTGACACTTTTTATTACTGCACATGATATTTTTTTAACACTAACGCTGCTGCACTATTTAACAATGACACTTTCACTAGAAAAACATCAATTGACACAATTTTACACTATACCTGACACTGAAAACACTATTACTATTTTTGAAAAAGTGTTAGTTAATTACAAAAATATCACCGCATGCATTAAGCGAAGTTCTAGTAAATTACGAACATGTCACCATACATTTTCAATACTATTTTTTAAAAAACTAATTTTACATAATACTTAATTCCTTTTAAAATGTTGTTTTGAACTTTAGAAAGGGAAGTCTTGGATACCTTGATAACCTTACACCTTTCTGCTAAGAAATTGATGAGCCCGGATCTACTGGATCGGGCCCACGCTCGGTCTAGTCCAAGGAACCAGTGACGTGGCAGTTTCTAGACCGCTGGAGGGAAGACCGCGGACAAATAGGCCCTTGTGGTCAAGACCGCGTCCCTCCTCGCATCGTCCCCATCGAGGACCATTGGGACCCTCGCCGCCGGATCCGTGCCCGCATGAAGTCATGACCGCATCAACCGTGCTCGCGTCATATATCTTTGATCGCGGCACAACGTTGACCGCGGCACATGCCGCTTCCCGGTTAATGTCAAGCCTTACCGAGCAAGTTAGCGATCGGCTCGACAGCCACTGCGGCTCCCCATAACGCATTCAATGCGGCTCGCCGGCGCCTACTATTCCATTTAATGCACTAGGCCGGCTACACGGCTCATGTCACTTTCAGCCATGTCCCCCGGATCAATGTTCCCTCCCCGACAGACCAATTAGGCTGCGGACACGTGTAGCCGGGTCAAATACCAAAGTGCCCACTGGGGCCGATCTCATGGCTTACATCAACAAGCACCACGGCATTGCCTATAAATAGAAGGCCTTTACCCCTCGGGCAAGGTAAGTTCCATATACCATTGAGTAAGCTCTATTACTCTCTAAACCTAAACACACACACTCCAAAGGTATTCAAAGCCTTATTACTCAAGCATTCTTACTCACACCCGAGGGCCCGAGTTGGAGTAACATCCAACTTCGACCTTAACGGTGCTTGTTTGTGTTGTGATCTAGGTACATCAAACCACCAAATATATCCTAGCCAGATATCCTTGAACCGCTCCCGACCCCAAAAGCCGTGGCGTCATCGGTGGTTCCATCACGGAAGCGACTTGCTTTCGTTTTCTCGTTAAAAATCTTTTGTTTTCAAGGCACCTCACGTGTCCTAAACAAATTCAAGTCCGAAAGGCTCTTCTTTTTCCATCATCTTCTTTCCGTAATATGGCTAGAATATTGGAAAATGCCGGTCACTGACCACTAGAGGAGGATGATCAAGCCTCACCCTCCGTCATTAATAAAGGCAAGGCCCCAAACTCGGTTTTCAATAGAATGGGGGCACGTTCCTGCCCACCAAACACCCTCTCTCCCGGTCGAAAGCCTTGCACAAGCTCACGCACCGGATACGTGGCCGAAAAGGCACAAGCCCTACTAAACAATAGCCCAAAAACTCCCCAAGCTCACATAAAAACACCACTCTAACCACCCCACTTTCCCTGCAGCAAATCCCGAGAAGGAAGGAAATCCCGCCTCCAAGTCCAAACCGGTCGCGGAGGCCATAGCCATCAACGATGCGGAGATGGAAATGTTTGAAATAGAGGCCAATGGAGGGCTACGGTTCCCTCAAGGGTCACAAAGATTCTCCCAACGAGCTCCCGCTAACTCGCTTGCTAGTCAAGCCGCTGGGGCAAACCGGATTGAACCACTTGAATGCGGACACCCGGCCAAGCGGAGCGTGGTACATGTAGAGGATAGCGAGGAGAGGGGGAAGAGGCACGGTCAAACCACCGTGCGAGGTCCAAAGCCGACCCTTGGCTCCGCCAAGGAGAAGGCCGTGACTCCACGAGCTAAGAAGCGAAGGTTGATGATCGTAACCCGGAGTTTATGGAATTTATGCGAGAAGATGTGGGAGACCCATCGAAGGCCGCCCGAAGTGTGGCCGCACCATGGACGCCTTCGGCGATAAAATTGCGCGGGCACCAATCCGGAAGGGCAAAACCCCCCGAGATGGACACCTATGACGGATCCAAAAATGCCAAGAGTCATATGGGAAGATTTGAGGGCCGATGGCTTTATTCTCCGCGGACGAGTCGGTGATGTGCAAAGCTGTGCGACCTTCACGGCAAGGCCCTATCTTCGATGCTAGCCCTCAAGCCCCGGTGTATCCAAATATTCGGCCTCGAGTTCTCTTCCTCAATGCCTTTGCCGGAGCAGTGTGCCCGCTAGACCAAAGACAGATCTTGTCCGTGTCAAGGTGCACCAAACGAGCCTACAAAAGATTATATATCCCGGTTCAGAAGGTGAGCGAGGAGATTGTGGACTGGACGAAGGAGATATCGTACTATGTTTTGAGGGCGGCCTCGCTCCTCCTTCCTCAAAATGAATTTTGCCTCCAAAGAAACCTAAATCGATGGAGGAAATGTATGAAAGGGCCTCGGCCATTGCCTCCGCCGAAGAGCCTAGTGTGCCCGCTCCCGATCTTCTCGCAAAAGAAAGGATAAGCCAAGTCCAGAAACCACCCTGCAGCCTCGCTCACACCAATAATCGTGGCAAAAACAGAGGCCGGGGATCGAAAACCTCAAAAGGCTATGGCCGAAACAGCTTACAGAGCTCACCGACCCAAGGGTGGTGATCATGCAGAGCCTCGACTTTCTGCTCCTCCCCATGCTTCGAAAGCCAAATGAGAGGAGTAGACTTAAGTTCTCGTGAGTATCACAACGACCACGGGCACGGAACCGAGGATCAAGTTTCCACCAAACGAGTAATCCAAATAGAAAATAAATAACGGGGAGCTAACCAAGTGGGTTAAGGGAAACAATACGCCCCCAATAACAATGATCGCGGCGGGCACGACACACGCGGGGACCGAGAGAGAAATGAAAGAGATAATTATGATGACGATTTGGGGGACTATGACATTAACTTCATTGGGGAGGAATCTCCTCTAATAAGCAAATGTCCTCCAAATTCGGACATTAGAGAAGGTTTTTTCCATCCCCGCGCGGCTCCTGAGGAAGAGCAAGAAATTGGGTTCAAAAGGAGTGAACTTGCCTCCACCCTTTTTCATTCCACTCGGCCCTCTTACCACTCGGAATGAGAATCAACCGGGCAAACATAGCCCGAGTGTTGATAGATACCGGAGCCGCCCGCGACATACTCTACTACCATACTTTGGTGGGAATGAGAATGATCCGAAGCACATCTTACTCCATATGCGGGCATACTCGAAGGCTTCACTAACCACGCCGTAAGGGTAAAGGGGACGATTGTGTTTGACGTAACTATTGGGGAAAAACCCATGCGTAAGACGGCCAAGATAACTTTCATGGTGGTCGATCTTCCTTCCCAATACAATGCCATTCTCGCCAGAATCGCTCAGCCGAATTGGGAATAGTTGCGTCCGTCCCCACCAAAGGGTGAAATTTAACACCCTGCGGGGTTGCTACCATCAAAAATCAGCCGGGAGATTCCTCCGAGCATTGGAGGAAAAAGGAAAGAACAGAAAGGCCAGCATCCCGCCCGCCAATACAGGCGAGGACAAAGTGATAGAGGGGAAAAGGCGAGGACAAGTCAAAAAGGGGAAAACTCTTGCACTCCCGCCGCCACCCGTACCAATTGGCATGCTTTCTTTCCATTCCACGAAGGTGGAGCTCAAGATGAGCGTAAAATCGAAGCGCTTGGCCGCCCGCTGAGGGAGGTTATATTGATCGAGGAGTAGAGGGGGAAATTGACCGTGATATCATATATTCTATGGCAACACTGACCGAAGCTCAGGTCAACCCCCCAACTATTGTCATTGACTCCTTGCACAATCGTGAAATCAGCGACCTTCAACCTAACGACGAGCTCGAGGAGGTGGTAATCAATCCCCACTTCCCCGAGCAAACAGTTAAGGTTGGGCTGGAAATTCACTGCGAGGAGAGAAGGATACTCATCGAGTTCCTTAGAGCAAACTGTGATGTGTTCGCTTGGAGGGTGGAGGATATGCAAGGCATCAGCGAGGACGTGATCCTCCATAAAATCAACGATGACCCATCCTTCAAAAACATCCATCAGAAATCAAGGTACTTCTCCCCGGAGAAGGAGATTGCGATCAAGGAAGAGGTAGAAAAACTGCTAAAGGCGGGGATAATAAAGGAGATCTCCTACCCCAAATGGCTGGCCAATGTGGTCATGGTTAAGAAATCCAATGGTAAATGGAGGATGTGCGTTGACTTCACCGATCTCAACAAGGCATGCCCCAAAGATTGCTTCCCTCTTCCTCGCATAGACAGATTGGTGGATTCTATAGCCGGACACAGAGTTCTAAGCTTCATTGATGCATACTCCGGCTACCATCAGATCCAGATGGCTCCTGAAGATGTCCGCTCTGTAGCTTTCATTGCTGCGGGCAAGACATACTGCTACACTATGATGCCCTTTGGGCTGAAAAATGCAGGAGCCACATATCAGCGCATGGTCAATCTGGTCTTTAAAAACCAACTAGGCAGAAATCTTGAGGCCTACATTGACGACATGGTCATAAAAACTAAGGAAAACTCCCACGAGCTCGATGTGGAGGAAACCTTCAAAAACTTGCGCCACAACAACATGAAGCTAAACCCCCTTAAGTGCGCTTTCGGGGTCAAGGCGGGCAAGTTCCTCGGATTCATGGTCAACCAAAGAGGGATAGAGGCTAATCCTGAAAAAATCCAAGCCCTATTGGACATGAAACCTCCTACCTGCGTGAAAGATGTACAAAAACTCAATGGTCGCATCACCGCACTTGGCCGCTTCATCTCGCGGTCAGCAGAGAGATGCCTCCCCTTCTTCAAAACTCTCAAAGGGGGGAAGAGAGCTGATGAATTTGCATGGAGCACTGAGTGCCATCAAGCTTTCGAAGAGGTCAAGACATACCTCTAGCAACCACCTCTACTCAGCACTGGTGTGAGAAGAGCTCTTTTTATATTTAGCCGTTACTGATCTGGCAGTAGCTGCTGTTCTTGTAAGGGAGGAAGATAACTCCCAAAAACCAGTTTATTATGTATCCAAGGCGCTGTCCGCCGTAGAAGGGTGTTATCTTAATATAGAAAAGTTAGCTTACGCTTTGCTTGTATCTGCTCGAAAATTAAGAGCCTACTTTTACGCACATCCTATAAATGTACTAACCGAGGCCCCGCTTAGAAAGGTTTTACATAAACCGTAGTCCTCGGGGAGAATGCTAGCTTGGTCTATAGAGCTCACCGAGTTCCGCATCACCTACTCCCGAGAAAGACAATCAAAGCGCAGGCCTTAGTTGATTTTGTAGTAGAATCATCATTCAAATTAGCGGACGGCGACCTCGGAAAAAGAAAGCGAGCGTAATCGAAGATGACCCGTAAAGCCCGAGCACGTAAATTGTTCAACCAAGGAGCGTCCGTAAGAGGTGTGGATTTTATATGTGGACGGCTCCGCGAGCAAGTTAATCAGTGGAGCGTGCATACTTGATCGCACCTCGCGGGAGAAATTTATGAGGGCCTTGAGATTCAAGTTCGAGGCATCAAACAATCAGCCGAGTATGAAGCGATTATAGCGGGCATGGAATTGGCAAGAGACTTGGGAGTTCGGAATATTGAGATCAATAGTGACTCTCGGCTCATAGTTAATCAAATTAGGGGAGTATGATACTATCAACCCAAGATTAGCTCGATCTTGCGGCCTTGCAAAAACCCTCATCAAAAATTTCACTTACTATGAGCCGAACCAAGTCATGAGAGAGGATAATGTGGAAGCCGACCTCCTCTCGAGAATAACCGAGCAAGAAATTGGTGAATTGGAGACAGTGCCGAGATTGAATTCACGGAGAGACCCGCTATAGATCGAATTCGGATAAACAATATTGAGGGTCAAGTAAGGGACTCGGGTAGATGAAATGAAGGATTACATCGAGAAGCAAACCCTCCCCGAGGACCCGGTAAAGGCTAGAGCCATCGCAGCGTGTCCGCGAAATACCTCGTCATCGATGGGGTGCTTTTCTGGCGATCATTCACCAAGCCTTTGCTAAGCTGTGTTAAAACTCACATGGTCACCAACTTACTCTATGAGGTCCATGAAGGAGTTTGTGGCGGACATCCAGTGCTCGCACCCTCTCGGACAAAATCAAATTCCAAGGATTCTTTTGGCCCACAAATGAGAAGGGATGCGCGGGAGTATGTTAGAAAATGTGATAAGTGCCGAGATTTGCGGACATCCCTAGACTACCATCAACAGAGCGGACTTTGGTTGTACCATCGTGGCCGTTTGATACGTGGGGATAGATCTTATTGGACCATTTCCAACTGCTAGAGGAAGCATTAAGTACGCCGTGGTGGCCGTGGATTATTTTACCAAGTGGACGGAAGCAAAGGGCTTAGCCACTATTTCCGAGGATAACACTATCAGTTTTGTCCACGACCACATCTATTGTCGATTTGGGGTTCCCCGAGCAATAATTTCAGATAATGGCACCCAATTCTCCGCAAAATTCACTGCTGAATGTGTGAGAATGAAGGTGCAACACCGTAAGTCCGCAGTTGCCTATCCTCAGGGAAATGGCCAAGCTGAGGCCGCGAACAAGCTAGTTCTCACCGCCCTAAAGAAAAACTTGGAGGGACGAGGAGGACGTTGGTTGGACGAGCTCCAGATCGCATTATGGGTTGTCCGCACCACAATAAGAAATTCAACAGGAGAAACTCCCTTCTCGCTCACGTATGGGTCAGAGGCAATGGCTCCAGTAGAGGTAGCCCTACCTTCGTACAGAGTCACCTACTTCGAGGAGTCTCAAAATGAGACAAACAGAAGGTGTGACCTGGACGATCTCGAGGAAAAGAGAATACGGGCAAATGAAAAAATGGTGAACTACAAGCAGAAAGCGAAGAAGCACCATGACAAGAGAGTAAATAAGAGGAGTTTTTCAGTTGGAGACTGGGTACTCAGAAGCGTAGAGGTCCAAGGGACCCAACCTGGTTTCAACAAGCTGTCCCCGAAATGGGAAGGTCCATATGAGGTCACGAAGATAGTCAAAGAGGGCACCTACATATTGCGACCAAAAGAGGGAGAAGAGCTTAAGCACGCTTGGAATAGCGACCACCTTAAGAGATATTTCTTTTAAATCTTTGTAATTTTTTGGAAGGAGTATAGACTGTGTATACAAAGGAAGTTATCATCATATTTTGATGCAAAAATCAATTCCCACCAGCCTCAAAAGCTAGGGTGGATGCCCGCAGGCGGATGCCAGTGAGTTCAAGAGCCAACATATGAGCTCCTACTTACTGATGCGCAAAGATCTAAGGATCCGCATGCCTATATATGTACAAAGATCCATTACGATCCGTACTATGATCGCGGGGAGGATACTCTCTCCTGCCCGCGTGACACCACCAAAAATAAGTGGATATAGATGAACGTAGGTACAAAGGCCATGATGCTCGTGCCTACGGATTCTAGTGGGGACAATGACCTGAAGTCCGGACCCACTAATTGCGCGAAGGACCTCGTTAGGGCCGTTACTCGCATGCCTGTATGTGACAAAGGCCTACGTATAAGCCCGTTCACCAGATCGCCACGAGACCCTCACGAAACCCTAGGGAGTTTTGAATAAAGGGTCAAATAAGTGAGAACCTCCAATAAGGGGATACAGATGCCAGGAGGTTAAAGGGCCTCTATGCTAAAATATGCTCCTACCTTTCTGTTGCGCGGACAATAGCCTCACGGCCACCTTCTGCATGCCCTATGAAAGTATGCTTGCCTTGGCTACTTTTGACTTACACCACAGCTCGCAAGGCTGGGAATAAGTGTAAATGGATGAGAGTGATCAAACTAGTTTAACAAAGCCAAACAGACAAACGAGGTTAAGGCCTCAAAGTTTGCCACAAGGCTAAACAAACGCGATCATAGAAGAATAAGGCTGACTCTCACGAAAAACCTAAGGGTTTTGAATAAAGAGTTAGGAAAACTCAAAAATGCGGGCAAAGGGCCTACTAAGGCGCCCGCAGAAGGAGAGTATAAAGTTAATTGCAAGTCAAAAACGCTGGAAAAAGTAATAGGCAAGAATGCAAGTACTGAGGTGCTCGAAAATTGCCAAACTACTCAAAATAGCCTACGAGACAAGCAATTAAGATAAATAGTAAAGGAGCCAAGTGGAGAAAAATTCTTCTATTAATGTTGAGGAAATATTTACAAAGTCCTAAACTATTACAAAAAGAAAAAAGCAAAAACCCTATACTAATGGAGCATTCTCCTTGGGCTCCTCAGTGGCCGCACCACCTGTGCCCGCTTCTGGCTCCTCAGTGGCCGCACCCCCTGTGCCCGCTTCTGAGTCCGGCGCTGGGGAAGGCGGGTGGTCCCCGAGGCACCTCGGTAATAGGAGCGGTTGTTGCTCGGCAGAGGCCGAAGCGGGAGGCGCCGGCAGGAAGCAGATCTCCTATGGCTGGCCCCTCTGGAAGAATCTGAGCCAGGCATCCCCCAAATGATAAAGGGTTCTCCCGAATCGCAGCCTCATCCGGTGGGCGATCAGGCCAAGGGCAGTCACTTCTGCCACAGGAGGCAGAGAGGCCGCAGCGGAGAGATCCAGACCCTTGACCTCGTCCTCGGACAGAGGAACTAGCGCATGCCCGGGTACGCACTCCGCGTCAGTAGCAACCAGTGAGCCGATCACGGCCAACTGCTGCACGGAGAACATACCGTGGCCGCGAAGTTCCGGATACGTGTCCAGGACACCGGCCTCATCTTGGGCCAGGCACTCCGCGCTGAACTCCTCGGAGTTCTTATACTCCTCGATGGCCTCCTTGCGAGCTTCGGCCAGCATCCTCTCCTTCTCCAAGCCAAACTGCGTCAGAGGCAGCAACTTCTCGGAGAGATCATCCGCCTTGGCCTCCAGGATCTCGACTTGCTTTTGAGTGGCATCCAGCTTGACCATGAGCTCGGCATTTCTTTGCTCCAGCTGGAGTTTGTGGCCCTTAAGCTCATCCCGCTGACCCTTTGCCTTTTCAAGGCTCTTCTCGGCTCGGTCACTCCGCTCCTGGAAGCCCTTCAGATCGGACTCCTTGGTGGCGAACTCTTTCTCCTTGGCATCCAGGAGGGAGCTCGTAGTCCCCACCTTCTCCCGCCGGCTCCAGCTCGCGGAGTTTACCCGCCATGTCCTTGGTGTTATTGGCAAGCTCAACGGACAGGCTATCACAGGTCTCCCGGAGCCGCATAGCCTTATTGCCCACCTGCGAGGAGGATAGTTAGAGCAAGGAAGGCTAAAAATGTCAAAGGGACAGACAGAAAGAGTCAAACCTCAGTAAGGGCAATCCCAATGTCTCCCATCAAGGCTGACGGGTTCTCCTTCTCCGCCACGGCATGATAGAAGTCCGGGGCGAAGAGCCTATTGATAAGCCCGATCCCAACGCGAGTTGTGGGAAGAGCGGGCATACAGTCCACCCCTTCAATGGCGGGCACAGCTTCCCACTGTTTCCTCTTCTCCCGTGCTCCTCGCGGGTGGCCAGGGAGGAGATCGGGTAGGCCACCGAGCATATTGTCCCCGCGGTGGAGGGAGCAGTGGTAGAAGCGGTGGCAGCAGCAGGGGGGCTGCGAGAAGAAGTATCCACCACTTTCTGGGTCTTGGAGGACCTCTCCCTATGCGTCAGATCCGCCTCTCTGTCAGTCCTTTTCTTGGATCTGCTCCACAGGTTATGCCCGGAGGCAATAGTACGGCCAGGGAGATGATGCCCGGAGAGCATTGGGTGGAGGAGGACCCCGGGGAGGTGGAGGCAGATTCCGGTGGTTAGAATAGTTACGGGAGCGAGATAGAGCCTCCCCGGTCCTCCCGCTCGCTACAGCACGCCTTATCTCTTGTGGGGACCCCTCCCATCTCATTCTCCCGCTCTTCCGGGCAAACTGCCTTCCTTGTCAGCCCTCCGGTTCTTGGCCTTCACTGAGCAGCACTTAAAGGGGCCATCGTAAATTATACTCTTCCTGATCTACTCGGAGGAAAGAAAAATGGTTAGCAGAGCAGTTCAAAAAATCAAAGGCAAAGTAAATTGGCAACAATTTTTATAAGGGAATCAGAGACCGATTATTTCGGGAGGATCGCACTCGGCGCCCATACAGTCTTACAATCGGCCTCAAACGGTAATGTTCGTGCACCCGCCAATCGTGGTCGCAGGCAAAGGCTCTATCTCTACTGCAGGGGCATGTGGGCGCCCTCCTGCGAGGAGCCACCCCCGAGTAGATCATCAGGCTCATCTTCTACTATGGCGCCCACGTCATATACGGGCTCCTCCCCGCTATCCAAATAAAGGGCCGTATGCCTCTCTATGGCAGTGCGCATAGCATCGGGCGAGGACGGTCCTGGATAACTACTGCGGCCACCTTCATCGGGACGGGGTTTGAAGGTTTGGAAAAGGGCCATCCAAATCTTGACTCGATAACCAAAATATCTTTCTCGATTCCATCGTCAAATTTGTTTGAGGGAGGAGAGAAAGTCCTGGTAGAGTAGTTCCTAGCCTTCAAGCTCGGGATACCACGGCTAACTCCGGTTCGATAGTAGCGTAGAGCCCAGCGAGGGTAGGTTCATAACCCAGAATCTGCATACGGCTATGAAGGAGACAATGGCCGGATGGCATTGGGAGTCGTGCGTAGGCGGGCGGGCATTGAACTCCGTGAAGAAATAAAAGAAAGGGTCCAGGGCAGCCTCAATCCATTCTCAAAGCCGGGCTCCCATAAAAAACGCAGCTCGGCTTGTCCCCGCGGACATCTCAAGTATGTGTCTCTCGGCCGCAGCCTGTCTCTTGTCCTTCAAATGAACATGCCCAAGGGTGCGGACACGGTAAGCGTTGCGGTCCACATTATAAACCTCATAAATCTCCTCTTCCCAGTCAATGGCGGCCACCTCCTTGGCCTTCTTGCTACGGCCGCGACCAGGATTCACATCCCTAGCTGGCCTCTTGCCTTTGTTCCAGGCAGGGGCCACAACCTCCTCCTCCTCCTCGGAGTCAGAGCTCTCGAAGGCATCCACAATGTTGATGGTCTCATCGGCCTTCTTAGAGGTCCCCGCGGCCCTCCTATCCCCCTCCTCGCGGTCATCCTCTTCGGTCTCCGAGCTCGAGGAGCCAAAGAGACCGGCTGGGTCACCACGGCGTGGCCACCTCCGATTCACTCACCGGCTCCTGGCCACCTCGAAACCGAGGGGGTCAAGTTCCTCACCGTCGCTCAATTGTCCCCGCCTGTGGGCCGCGGCACAACGAGGGGAAAGATGGTACTCAGGGGCAGAACATCTAAAGGGTCAGGTCACTCAGGGTCCCCGCGCTCGGTGCCCGCGAATTGTTTGATTGATCAGAGTCCATTAGTTCACACTTTTCCCAGTCACAAACTACTTCGGGGACGCGAATCGCTCTCCTCACTAATTCAACGGCGTTCGTAGCCGAGCCTCTCTCGCGGAAACCCGCACAAAACCCCCATTACAAAATTTCTCAAAATTCTACCGGTATCCCCCAACACCAAAACATCACCGTTCCTTTTTACCCTTTTATCCTTGGCCTCCCACAACCGGGTGGGACAAAAGGCCCCCATCGGGACTTTTCACGTAAGTATTGGAAGCACTCGAGGGATAACCTAAGCCACCCACGGCCTACCTTCCTAAAAATCCCCCCGTCCGTTTACAAACGGCAAACAGATCCGGAGTGCTCCCATCTCCTAACTCTACGGGACGGGGGTCCAAACTCTCGAGCGGTCATTATTCGAAACCGTAAAAGAAAAATAGAGGGAGATGAAGAAGAAAAAACACCCAACAAGCTTACTTACGAGAGAAAGATTGAGAGATGGATTCGGAAAACAAGAGTACACGGAGTTCGCAAAGAAGAAATTTCTCTCTCAAGGGCTCTCTCAAGGTTTGGAAACGGTAAAAAGGGTTTGAGGTTTAAGGGTTTGGTATTTATAAGGCCTACCTATACGGGTTAACCCGTTAACCCGTATTAATTAGCCCACAAATCCAACCTCTGACCCCGAACCGTCTCCAACGTTTGAAAATTCGAAAAATTAAATACCCTTTGCATTTATTGCCCCTCGATGAGCGACACGTACCCTCGTACGTACCACTAACCCGTCTTTTCATCTCGCCAAGGGGCCCACCTGTTAACCGGGAGGCACGCCATGCAAGGGACCACGTGTCACTCACCGGTGCCTCCCGAACGTTCTCTTTGGCCCACGGGGCCAAGCAACAAATGACAAAAAAGCCGCTAACACCGGTGCTCGCCGAGGAACAATTGGAGCAAACCGAGCTTCTAGTAGCTCCTCACTCGCACCATAAATAATCACACTTGAAGCTGGGGGCCATTGATGAGCCCGGATCTACCGGACCGGCCCACGCTCGGCCTAGTCCAAGGAACCGGTGACGCTGGCAGCTCCTGGGACCGGGAGGGAAGGCATCAAGACAAATAGGCCTCAGCGGTCAAGCCGCGTCCCTCCTCGCATCGTCCCCATCGAGGACCATCGGGACCCCGCTCGGCCGGATCCGTGCCCGCATGAGTCATGACCGCATCAACCGTACTCGCGTCATATATCTTTGACCGCGGCACAACGTCGACCGCGGCACATGCCGCTTCCTTGCTAATGTCGAAGCCTTTACCGAAAGCAAGTTAGCTTACCGGCTCGACAGCCACTTGCCGGCTCCCCATAACGCATTCAATGCGGCTCACCCGGCGCCTACTATTCCATTTAATGCACTAAGCCTGGCCACACTGGCCATGTCACTTTCGGCCGTGTCCCCCGGATACCAATGTTCCCTCCCTGACAGGACCAATTAGCTGCGAACACGTGTAGCTGGTCAAATACCAAAGTGCCCCCTAGGGCTGATCTCATGGCTTACATCAACAAGCACCATGGCATTACCTATAAATAGAAGGCCTTTACCCCCTTGGGCAAGGTAAGTTCCATATACCATTGAGTAAGCTCTATTACTCTCTAAACCTAAACACACACACTCCAAAGGTATTCAAAGCCTTATTACTCAGTATTCTTACTCTCACACCCGAGGGCCTGAGTTGGAGTAACATCCAACTTTGACCTTAACGGTGCTTGTTTGTGTTGTGATCTAGGTACATCAAACCACCAAATATATCCTAGCCAGATATCCTTGAACCGCTCCTGACCCCCAAAAGCTGTGGCGTCATCAGAAATAGTCATATTTTATTTTGTTTATTGTCAATTTAATTGATTTAATCATATTAATACCTGATGTATGGGGTACAATTATCAAGTAATTACCTAAAATATGGGTGTCAAGTAATTACTTATTGAACTAAATAAGTAACCCAAAAGAAGTAAGAAAAATCTCCATGTGTTGCCCAAAAATCCAATACCCTTTACATAAATATTATTGATGCACCAGTGACCGGTCACTAAACAAAAGCATTACTCCCCCGTACCACTAAAAAAGACACAAATTTTCATTTTGGATATTTCATTTAAAAATAAAGTATCAAAATGGAAACTTTTAATACTTTTTTATTCGTGAAACTTACTTGTCGTACTAACAATAACTATCTACTAACTATTTTCTATTCCACTTTCTCTCTCATACATCACTTTTGATACTCACAACATTTACTTCACTATACACTCTACTTAATTCCCGTGTAAAAGATCAACTTTTTGACTTTTTGGGTGAGACGGAGGGAGGGAGTATATGTTTACTTAACATACCACATAATTTTTTTTTTTTTTTATTAATGAATGACATAAATTCCCTAATTTTATTAAAATATGAAAAACTTCACCTAAAGTGATTGAATGATATTGATGTCCAATTATAATAAGTAATTAATTAATATTTAATAGTGGTCCATGAAAGTGGACCAAAACGATTGCAACCATCCTTTTGTAGGTCAAATATGGTATGGGCTTGTAAATGGACCTTACTTTTATCCTGGGGAAACTGCCAAAGTGACCCAAATGAAATTGGACCCATTACAGCCATTTAAGTCGGTACCATTTTAGTTAAACAAGCTGCATAAAATAACGTCTAGTTTGAAAGAAGAAAGGGTGCTTGAATTATTTGGAGGTAAGGTAAAGAGACAAAACAAAAGACAGGGGGTGTTTTGTCAATTCTGTTGGTCTTATTTTACTCTCAAGTCATTTTCTACTTTGCTACCTTCTAAATATATCCTTGTCATTCACCTCCTTACCAAGCTGTAAATCATTATCATATCATTTGCTAAGTTCAATTTGCTCCCATTATGAGAATATCCAGTTAGGATTTTGTTCACATTTTGCCTCGCGCTTGTTCCTTCTCTATCATTGTTTTTTTTTTTTTTTTTTTTTTTTTTTTTTTTGTCTACTATAGGATGTGAACCGAACCGTTAGCTAAATTTGGATATTAACTTGTTCGGTGGCGGATTCACAGGAAGTTTTGTTAATGTGGGCCAATAATGTTAATGTCGCAATTCATGGTTTTTGATACACAAAAGCATTTCCTTACTAAAGTGAACCGCAAAATTTGACTCACCGTATCTCGAATGAAAGAAGAACAAAGAAAAGTGCCTTGAATAATTAACCTCACTATGCCCGTCAAATTTCAACGGGTTACTCACTAGTAATGTTAATGTCGCAATTCATGGTTTCTGATACACATTTCCTTACTAATAAATGATCAAAGTTACATTAAAAAATACACGTAAACACTTTTTGAGTTTATCTGACTTGCTAATTTTTGAAATAATAAGACATTTGTACTACAGTTTCAATCATAAACAATGTGATAGAATCTATTCAAATTATTTAAAAGGGGGGGGGGGATAATAGTTTAAGAATTATTACGTATATTTCTAATATTAAGATTTACCCCCTTTTAAAAGAGAAATTGAATCTTTTTTTTGATGCTTTTAGTTATCAATCAACACCTATTTGATCATAAAATCAGAAATTTGAACATCAATAATTAAGTAAATGTAGTAATTTGGGAAAGAAATCATGAATATCTTATCCTCAAATGTGATATCCCCATCCTACATCGGAAATATGTGAAAATTTAGTGTGATATATAGAAGGCCCATACACTGCTATTAAGCGTCAAATCATCCATTGAATTTTTGGAGGCCTGTGATGGACTGTGATTGACCAAATTTAGGAGGTGCTTAATGGGCCAGTGTGTGGTGCCTACGTAGTGGGTCGGGCTTCAGACTCGGGTCGTGAGAAATGGTATCAGAGCAGAACCCCGGCCATAAGGCTTGCGAGTTAACCCGAGGATACGATATGGATATTGATTGACCTTGCCGGGAACGGCAAGAGTTTGAAATGTCTCTAAATTTTATAACGTGTGTTATATTTTATCGGAGGAAAAGAAAATTGAGTTATATTTTATAAAAAACCTTAGTTACATTTTATAATTTTATAATAAGATGAATTAATTGAAATATTTTGCAGTCGACAATACCTTCTCTATCTCTTTTTTTCTTCCTTCGTCTTCTCCGACAAAAAAAGTGTAAAAAATAAAAATAAAAAGTTCAATAGAGCTGCTGCCCAGTATCGGGGCCATAGCTGGATAGATATAACTGTTGCATCGGCCATCTCGCTCTTACTGTGATGATCCACGCACTAAGAATTGCTATATTGCGACGACGTTTGAGATGCAGCAAGGAAAATGGCACCAGCTCCAGACCCTCCATGAGAATGCTCAATTATCACATTATCAGACAGTTCATTCCCAAGCATTTCCCAAACACTGCTATGCAAATAATTTCTGAAAACTCTATAATGTTCATAAAGCCCGCCTTCCACAGTAATTACGCTTCTCTTATTCGCGATTCTCTCCAGTTTTTTAACAATTCCAACAATGCCCGCCCCTGCAAGTCGTGCTCCCCGTTCTGCAACAATGTCACATACCTTTGCAACTACTTGTCGAGCCTTCGGAGTAGAATTACTTATCTGCAGTTCTTGAAAAATAACTTGTTACATATTTGACCAAAGTTTTAGAAACTTCAGGACCGTGCAATCGGTCTGCTATAAGATATAAGATGTACGTAACTCATGTTACTACACAAGTCAGGACTATCATGTAGTCTGATTGTATGTGCCTCAACATAAAGTATTAGTAAGCAAAAAGTTGAAAACAGAAGTGTTTTTCCTTTTAAAGGAGACTTAACTTAATTCATAGTAGGCATGGTTAGAGAGATGCAAAATTTACCCCGAAAACTTCCTCGAGTTTCTCACTGACAACCTCCCGATCCTCTGATGTATCTTGAAGCATTGCAGCCATGTCAGGTGACCTATTTGAATCATCAAAGTGCATTTCATACATTAAATGTGTATTAAGAATAAAGTCACTTAAGGTGACTCGATATGCAGTTGTAGAGGCGGTGGATGAATTTGGGGTTGTCTGTGCAGTTAGAGTGCACAACAATCTAACAGTCTGACACATCTTACTACATAAATATAACTCATATTACTATAAGAGCGATCTGTGTAGTCGGAATGCACATTCCCCAAATCAGTTGGCTGTTGATACCTCAAGGAGTAAGGAATGATAAGTTTTTGTGGCACTGACTTTCCAAAGAAAGCAGTCTCTTTGGCCATCTTAAGCAATACTCTCCGAACTATCTCTCCTATATACATCCCCGAAATCAGCTTCTCAAACATCTGAGATGAAACAATGCTTAATTAGACACCAATCAACTAAATTAACACATATACATAGTTGGCGATCTTGATGGCCAAAACACGAGCTTTTTCATACCCTGCATCCAGGATTTGAGCTTTCAGCATCTAAGGAAATATCAAACTCGGTTAAAGGAAAGTGGGAAGAACTGAAGTTTCCCCATTGCATGTCAATCACCTACAGCCAAGGAAATGCATTATCAGGTGACCACGAAAACTCTGCAGCGGATTTAGTAAAACTGGAAAATTAAAAAGTGATCGATGAACCATTTCTCCAGATTTAGGTGTCGGTCCATTCCATTTAGTCACAGATGGAACAGATTCTATATAAGCAGCATTTGTTCCCATTCCGAGTGTAACTGCAACAACACTTTCCCTGTTGTAGTATCTACCTCCTGCCAAATCTCCTATGGTATCATCAACCTACCATCAAGAAAAATAGCATTTGTAAAGTACTGCACATTTATTTTTTGTATGTATATTAGGAATAATGCACTTAATACGAGTTTACCAGTTGAAAAACACGCGCATCCATATTATTATCCTTCAAAGCCTGATTCATGTCCTTCACTAACTCTTTCCCAACCTGGTGTAAACATATAATACCATAAAACATAAAATCCGTTAGTTTCGTTATCTTTTCTTTTTGTTTTTTTGATGGTATAATCTAAAAAAATATGTGGAAGAAGCCAAGAGTAGAAGGAAACTGAACTGCATCATCAGCAGAGTAAATCTTCCATTTTATTGCAGTGCCTAATGCTGCAGCTTGTTCTTCAACAGGAAAAGATACTGTAAAACCCAATATTATATCTGTGTTCTGAACATTTGCCTCGTCTTCTGACAAAAATTTTACGAACTGCAGTACAATGTAGTCGAATATTTCCTGAAAAAACAAGGGGCTGATTAATTTTGATTGACTCATGCATAAAAATGGACACCGTGGTAACAAGATGACATGTTGTGAGAGTGATACCTTAGAAGTGCCGCCAAGAACATCAGAGGGAATAGAAATTTCCTCCCTCTTCATATCAGAAATGGGCTCACCTTTCCCTCCCAGCCTCGCTCGCAAGATCAAGAAATTCTCTCCGCGTAGATTCAACCCATAGTATAAACCTTTCTCATCTCTGCCGCAAACAAAAACAATATTCATCTGTAATCCAAACTAGGGGCGGATTCACCCTTACTACAATGGGTGCATGTAATGAATTCCCACATTTAAAGGGAAAAAGTAGTTTTTAAGAACACAATTTTCACTTATATATTGAAAGTGCACCCATTGACAAAGAAACCTGCCTAGTTTAATGGGAATAAGTGAAGTTCTTAATGCACTCACTCTAATGCAGTGAACAAACTAATGTTTTGAAAAGGTAAAAAAAATAGATTTATACCCGGAGGGGAGTGGATCGACGTAGGAAGGGAGCATGGGAAGGATAGTTTCATCGGAAGAAAGTCCGGCTTGCATATCGGAAACCAAGTCATTTGCAACATGCCATAGATTAGGAATAGGGGTGGCACAGTCCCTAGCTAGTTTATTTAGAATTCGCTGTGTTTGCTTCCACCGTTGCTCATTCCGTCTCTTCCAATGCCTAATTAGTAGTAGTCCCCCTGCCACCACTGTTGCCACCGTTGTAACGGCGGCCGCCACCACTACCTCCCTCCTCATGATCATGTACGTACTCGATTGTTAATTTTAATTAATTCTTTCAATATTTTGATCTCATTATACTCACTGGTATCGTACGTACACAGGGCTAGCCATTTTGGAGTTTCCTAGCATTCAGTCAGTTGGATCTACAGTAACAAGATAACGAGATTGATGCATGGTAAGAACGAGTCTCTCGGTTTAATTTCATTATTATATGTCTACTTTTTCAAACATAATACTTGTAACTCTATACCACGTAAAATAAAGGCAACTCATTTTTTTTTTTTTTTGTTTAATTTCAAGTATGTTTCGATTTTTTTTTTCTTTCTAATCTATCCTACCATATTTATCATTTATGCTTTCCATTTTTTCCGTCATTAATTAACTTTCATTTACAAAAGTTAACTTCTGTTAATGACAGATAATTTCCTTCCCAAAATTTCTAACTTTTCAAATATAATTAAAATTTGATTGTTGAAGGAAAGTTGATTGAGAATTACTCTGATATATCCGTCCTAAAATATAGTCTCATTTACTAGTATTATTTTTGTTTGTCTAATTATAAAATAGTCTCATTTCTAAAATTGATAGGTTTGTACGACAACCACCTGCAATGAGACGCAAATATATACTAGAGAAAGGAGAGAAGATACAGAAGAGAAGAAGAACACGGTTTGGTGAAGGAAGCTAACGTAATTGTTGATGATCCTAATCTTTTATGAGGCATTTACAAAAAACTACTTTAGAAAGATGGAAATTACAAAAAAAAAAAAAAAACACATAAGTTCGAAATTACAATTTTTTTTTTAATCAGTTTTGGTCAAACAACTGATAATTTCAGTTATCAGTTGTTTACATCTGATAACTGAAATTATCAGTTGTTTGAAACACAAATTACTCTTCAAAAAACTGATAATTTTAGTTATTAGTTGTAAACAACTGATAATTGAAATTATCACTTGTTTGAACAACTGATAACTGAAATTATCAGTTGTTTGACCAAAACTGATAAAAAAAAATCAAAAAAAAAAGAAGAAGTTTTTTGTAAAAAAAGAAAAAAAAAGTAGTTTTTTGTAATTTCCCATCTTACATGTTTTTTTTTGTAAATGCCATCTTTTTGTTTTTGAGTGAGTTTTTTTTTGTAATAAACCCATCTTTTATTTATAATATATTTACATAACCTTAAAGTATGGAAATATAATATTCACAAGGTATTATCCTAATCTCCTTACCTATTTACAAGGAATAATATCAAATATATGTATATCAAGATTGTTACACTAAAGTCCTAAACTGTTAGGATACGTTGGAGTGCCCAGGTTGTACGGTACTACTTTTGCTTTCACCTCCCCCTCAAGCGAAGCGAAGCGGAGGTGAAGCTTGTCTCTGAAAGAAATGTAAACCGTGGGGAAGCAACACTTTTAGTGAAAATGTCAGCGATTTGATCCGAGGTGGAGATATGATGTAGACGAAGAAAACCCCGTTGGTACAATTCGCGAACGAAATGGAGGTCGATTTCGATGTGGCGAGTACGCGTATGGAAGAAGGGATTCTTGGACATGTGCAATGCTAAGATGTTGTCACAAAATAGACGAGGTGGAGAGAGAGCTATCCCAAGTTCACGAAAAAGATAAGAAAACCAACGAATTTCGGCAGCGGTGGAAGCTAGAGCTTGGTACTCCGCCTCACTACTTGAGCGAGCAACTGTGTTTTGCTTTTTCGCAGTCCAAGCAACTAAATTAGGGCCAACGAACACACATGCGCCGGTGATGGAGCGACGGTCATCGGGGGAGCCGGCCCAATCCTCATCACAAAAACCCAAGATAGAGGTGTCTAAGGATTTGCTGAAGGAGAGACCAAGAGATATAGACCCTTTGAGGAACCGAAAAATTCTTTTGACTGATTTGAGATGAGAAGAACGTGGATCATGCATGAATTGGCACACATGGTTGACAGCAAAAGCGAGATCCGGGGGAGTAAGTGTGATGTATTGCAAGCCGCCCACCATTCTGCGATAGGAGGTAACATCCAGGAGGGGGTCTCCCTCTTCTGACTACAATAAAGTGCCGGTCGAGAGCGGTGTAGAAGCTGTAAAGGAATCAACTTCAGACCAAACAGCAGGTGCACGGCCGTGTCTTGAAAACAACAAGCCCATGCAAATTCAAACAGAAACCTCAGCAATTGATGCACGGCCGTGCTAAATAACATGCACGACCGTGAAAGCCATAATCTGCAGAATTGTGCAGTATTGTAACTCCCTGTTATTTTGTGCCTTGATTTTAGCTTTGTGTATTTCTTCCCATTTGTAACTTATTCCTGTAAATCTCTAGATAGCAGTTGCAAATTCATTTGTGTATAAATTCTTATTCAAGTGATCAATGGAAATCATCTTTTGCCATATTGTTTACATGGTATTTGAGCATTAGTGATCAAACTCTCTTTCTCTCAGCCGCCTCCATGGCAAACCAAGCTTCCACCTCCACCATTCCCAACTCCTCTGAACCAGATCATCCCATCACCTTAGTCAATCTCTCCAATTGCAAAAACCCTCACCCCTAACCTACCTCTCATGGCTTCCCAAATCACTTCCTTTCTTTTTGGTTTAGACCTTTTTAGGTTTGTAGATAGAACCCATTTACCACCCTCAGCCACCATCAATATACCATCAATATTGATGGGAAAGACTCTCCCAACCTCGGTGCAACCACTTGGAATAGGCAATACCGCCTTATCCTTGGTGCTTTACTAGGCACCCTAGACACCACTGTTGCCCCACTTGTCTACCAAGCCACCACCTCTAGCTAAGCTTGGAACATCCTAAGAACAACCTATGCAAACCCATCTCGTGGCCACATTCTTCAGGTCAAAGAAAACCTTGAATCCATCACCAAATCCACCCTTTCCATTACCGAATACATGCAAACCATCAAAACTTGCACCGATAAACTAGCAATCCTAGGAAAAACCATGGACCCTGAGGATGTCATTGCTAAAGTCCTTAAGGGACTTGACTATGACTCCTATAAATCCATTGTTGATTCTATCCATGCTAGAGACAACCCCATTTTATTCGAAGCCCTTCACGAAAAACTCATCCACCACGAGCTCACCCTCAAACAGCAAATCACTTCACCAAACTTCCCTGTTTCGGCTCATGTGGTTCACACCCATTTTCATCACAACCCAACTCGTCCACACACAAATCACCCCATTCTCCCCATCTCAATCCCGAAACCCCAATCCCGCACCATTCAAAGGCGCAAATGCCAATACTGTCGCTATGTTGGTCACGTAATCTCCCAGTGTCGTCAATTCAAACGTGACTACCCTAGTATTGTCTTCCCACCCGTTCCCTGCTCTAACTGTTCATCTCGTTTCACTCCTCAGACCGCTCACCACAATTTCACACCGATACCACCTGTTCCCCACCACCACCGGCTCCTTGGCTTGTTGATAGCGGGGCCACAAATCACCTCACAAATGACCTCTCCAACCTAGCCCTTCACCACCCTTATGATGGCAGTGATGATGTTATTATTGGGGATGGATCCGCTCTTCCTATTTCCAACATAGGTTCTTTCTCTTTTCCTACTCTTAATTCATCTCTCGTGTTCAATAACATATTGCATGTTTCTTTAATTTCTCGCGATATTCTCTAAGTGTCTCAGTTTTGCAAAGATAATAATGCCTTTGTTGAATTCTCACACTCCTCATTTCTTGTTAAGGAAACCTCGACAAACCGCATTCTTCTTCACGGGACCACTGATCGTGGAGTCTATATTTGGCAACCTACTCCACCACAAGTTCATCTTGACACCACCACTTCTCTTCAGTCTTGGCATCATAGACTAGGCCATCCCTCTCCCCCTATTGTTTTCCTTTTAAATAAGAACTTTTCTATATCTATTCCTAGTGGCTCTCTTTCATTTTGTAATCCTTGCAATATCAATAAAATTCATAAGCTTCCATTTTCTGTTTCTACACTTACATCTCATGCTCCTCTTGAACTTGTTTTCTCTGATGTCTGGACCTCTCCCATCCACTCCTATGACAATTACAAATATTATGTCATATTCGTTGACCACTTCACAAAATACACTTGGCTATACCCATTGAAACACAAATCTGACACCATTGCCACCTTCACCCGTTTCAAATCCCTCTTTGAAAAATACTTCTCACGACCAATCTTCCGACTTTGCCGAACGCCGTCACCGTCACCTTATTGAAACCGGCCTTACCCTTCTCTCTCATGCAAAACTTCCCCTCAACTTCTAGCCTCATGCCTAACCACTGCTACATACCTTATTAATCGCATGCCTACTACCTCTCTTGATAATGACTCTCCCTATTTCCGGTTATTTCAAACCGCACCCAACTACAACAAACTTCGCAGCTTTGGTTGTCTTTGCTACCCTTGGCTTCGACCCTACGCCCATCATAAACTTTCTCCCGAATCTGCCCCTTGCATATTTGTTGGCTACTCACCATCTCAAAGTGGATACCACTGCCTTGACCCAACCACAAACCGCCTATACAGCTCTCGACATGTTAAATTTGTTGGAACAGAATTTCCCTACCCCTCCCTCATAACCACACCCCCTACATCCTCACATATTTCCCCCACTGAATGGTGCACCTTCTCCATTCCCATCATACAACCTTGCTCCGTCTCCCTTCCTAATCAACCTGCCGCCAACACTCCCACCCCACCCCCCACACCTGTTCTAACTTCAGTCACTGCCCCCCTTCCTATCACATCCCAACTCCTCCTCCTGCTGCTACCTCTAACACAACTACTCCAGCCCCTGCTCTCAATCCAGCCCCCATTACTCACCCCAATCGAACCATTACAACCCGCCTCTCAAACAACATCCGAAAACCAAACCCCAAATATGCCCACCTAGTCACCCTACCCTCACCCAATTCCCTTCCCACATCCACCAAACAGGCCCTGTGTACCCCAATATTTAACTCAAAATTAGTCAGAATACCCAAGATGATATCAAGTTCAACAGTTTGGACATCCTGAGTTTCCACAATAACATAAATTTTAATATTAAACTTTTTCTCGAGAGTTCTTAGTACTTTACTTACGCAGTCTTCTTGCATTGGATATAGATTCACCCAAGGAAAAGGACTCGTTTGAGATGTCCAAAATTTTGGCTGAGTACTCTTTTATAGTTTCATTCTCTCCCATCCTTAAAGTTTCAAACTTAGTAATTAAAGTTCTTAGCTTGATTTTTCTAACACTTGCTGGTCCTTCACAGTGAAGTTGGAGAATGTTCCAAGCAGTTTTGGAAACAATTTGAGTAGAGAATAAACTATACGTATGAGGATCCACATGGTCAGAGATTGCTCCCATGGCCTTGACATTATAGTTTGCAAGAGCAATTTCCTCAAGTGTCCAAGTTTTTATGGGTTTAGGTCCATAATTTCTCTCATCTTTGCCATCAGATGTAGCTGGGTTAAGTTCAATCATGGGAGGAGTGTAGCCATTAACAAGACTAACCCAAACACGATGATCAATATATTTAATGTGCATAATCATTTTGGCCTTCCAAATGGTATAGTTTGAACCATTTAGAGTAGGCGGTTTGTTGTGGCTATGGTTATGGTAACGGTCCATTGTGGCTACTTTCAATGATCGATCTCAGTTGAGTCGAGAGTAGACTCTGATATCAATTGAAATATTTGTAGCTAGGGCTGTAACCAATTGTGCACACACTTGTGTGTACAGTTGTGCATACAAGTGTCAGCACAACAGAATAAACAGCTTTTTCCAAAAAAATTACTAAAAGAGAACAGAATATAAATGCAGCAAGATAATTAAAACTTCAGCAAGAAATTTCTTGCTGAAAACCTTTTCATAAAAGTACAACCTTGTTAGAGAACATGTTGTGAAGAAAACACTTACAATAAAAAGAAAATAACGAACTAAAGACAAAAAACACGTCCTAACTTTTAGAACACTAAATACGAAAAATAATCTTGAAAGACCAAATTCTGATCTTCAAGATGCAAAGAATACTCAAGGAATAATCTCTTTTAAAGCTTTGTGTTTGCTCTAAGAAAAAACGTGTTGAATAATGAGGACGGAGTCTTCTTTAAATAGGCGAATACACAATCCTTGTTTGACAATGACTCAATCTTCTTCTTATCAATCCGGATGCTTTCCTTATCACCAAGAGTCCTTTCTTCCACTGAGTTTCCTACTTAAAATACAAAATATATCTAAACATAAAAGTTAGCCGTTAGTCAACCTAAATCTATATTTACATTTTATTTTCTAATCTATTTATGTAATAAATATATACTAATTTAATTATCAGAATCACAAAGATTCAAGAAGGATCTAAGAGTATTTTTATACTCTTTCACAGTAACTTAATAAACTAACTAATTACGACCGTAAGAAAGTGAAAGATTTTCACAGAAACCTAGAAATTGAACCTAAAGCAGGAACTGTAACGTCATTAGAGAAGTAAGAATTCCATTAAGTTTAGGAAAAGCCACCTTTCACAACTTACAACACAATATAGAACATGGTGCAGTTGCTTTAGTTCATTCATGCACGCCGTGAACTTTACAAAATTTTTAAATTTTGGTGAAATTAAAGTTACAGACACAAACATAAAATGAGATATAATTGTATATCTTTAATTCTTACTTCTCCGATAGTAATATTATGAGTACGTAGATTAATTCGTATGTCTATGTGCTTCGATCGTCTTGAAGTTAAATGATATCCAGGAGAGCTGTATGCAGTTCCTTAACAAGATCCTTCGTTGTCATGGAGAATTTGACATCCATCTGCATAAATCATGTAAGGAAATAGTTGAAACTTCTTTTCTCATAATGTTTTCAATAGTAGTCTACCTTATATTGTTAGTGCAGGTTAAAACGTGACAGATAACTAGTAAAAACACATAACAACCTAGAAAAAATTAAATTAAATTCACTTCAAAAGAATTTAATTTTTTAAAAGTGAATTTCGCCAACCAAATCCAGTGCTTGAAATTGATATCGTCAAATGTACCGTAAAAATTGTATGTTGGAACCACTTCAGAAAATGAACCCTCATCTAGGAGTAATGTTTTTGAGAGATGAAAAGCTGTGTTTTTGGTCTGAACCACAGTATCCGAACAACCACGTTGGATGCCGACCGAGAGAAGCTCAATGCATGTGTACCCTTTGTAATATGTTCTTTTAAAAGTTTAAATAAAAAAAGCTTAGTATTCTTTTCTTAAAGGATAAATGACAATTATATTAATTTTATGAAACGTTCATAGCCAAATAATGAATTATAATACCATGTTAACTTACTAATTTATATAAAAATTTCTTATATCATGTTAAATTCTTAAATGACCTAAATGCTTAATGAACAGATAAAGAAAGATGTAATGTCACCTTTATCTATACGAGGGACGGAGAGTAATTTTTTTGTGTATATTAAACTAAATATTAAATTAAAGGTAAATGTGAAATATTTGGGAAAGGAAAATGTAATGTACTGTTATTATAGAAGAGTTGAAGATATTACCTGAGCAATAACAGTAATGACGAAAGTGTCGATGCCAAACTGTATAACAGTGCAATTGACAACAATTAGGTCAAGTTTCTGTATTTCTCCAAATATTCTCAAAATAATCCCTCTTTGTTTCTCGCAGTGGATTCCAATCAAGACATTTTTGCCCGAAACTTTAACCCTAATCTCAGGAAGCATTATCAGATCGTTGCTGCTACAATCGGTGTTCAAATCTGACACTTGATTATTGTTTTCATTTTCGTTGTTTTTCGTAAATTTGACATTGCATTCCTCTGAGTTGTTGCCAGTTTCTTCTTCGAGTACTTTCAGACGTTCCTCTAGCTTTTTTATGTAGTCCGCGGCATCTTGTAAAATTGAGGCCTTGTCCACCTGTTAAAAGAAAATATCAAACCGGAGAACACACTTATAGTTTTTTTTTTATAACTTAATATTTCGAATACAAGGTAGCCATCTGAGCTAAGGCTCATTGGCACTTGTAATTTCTTCATCTAAGGCATAGAAAATTGGAAATTAATGAACCAAAATAAGCTGGTTTTAAATTACATGCAACTAATCTCTCTCTCTCTCTCGCTCTCTCTCTCTCTCTCTCTCTCTCTCAGGAGGGTGGGGGTAGTATTGTCATTTATGCCATATTCATAATATTGATATCAATATATAGCTTGTATATATCTTTGGTGTAATCTCTTTAAATTAATATCAGTATTATTTATTGTTGACGAGCAATTGTTTTTTGATATCATTGACTAGGGTTCATACGTTATGCATTTCAATTCCATGAAATCAGGCAAGGTGTTTTTTGATGTTTTCTATTTATTTTAAGTTCTTCCTTACATTTACTTGTATATGCAGAAAGGGTAATAATTCATTTTGTTGTGCAACGCAGCGGAAGCAATTGACAATAACAAAACACAAAAGCAATTGAGAATCGAAATTAACATGAAAACAAAATACATATCAATAGAAAATGTTGAATTTTCCAGAAAAAAATATTACTAAAATAATTCTAAATACATCTGAGAAAGCAGTACTCAAAAGATATGAATAATGTTCAGACATAACAAAGAATTACAACTTACAAGTTAAAACATTCAAACCCTTTTGTGAAAAGAAACTGTTAAAGTGGAATATACTGAAGTATCAGAAAAGCAAAAGTTTGGTTTGAATGGAGAAAGCAGTCTGGGATATTTCGATCCCGTGCATAGAACGTAAAGAAAGAAAAAAATAAAAAGGAACTAATAAATCGAAATAATTACCTTCTTTCGTCCAGGGATTAGGGCTGATAGAGAAATGAACAGATGGTTCAACTTTTGCCTTCTCAACCTCTCAGCCATAACATGTTCCGCGGCTTCTGTTGCACTTCTCTTAACCCCGAGAGAATTCGGGGAATCAACAGAAGCCGGAGATCCGAAGTTTATGATTTTTTGAGACCCATTATTACCATAGTTATTCGTCATTTCACACCCAGATAAGTTGCTAGCAAGGAACTGCTTAGGTTCGGAATTAGGGTTTCCAAAAGAAATTAGGTTTTTGGTGGAAGAAGAAGAGCTTTGAAGGTCCAAACCTTCCATGGATAATTGTTGATGAGGAGGAAGAAGAGAAGGAGAGGTTTCAGAAATGAAAGTAGGGTATGTTGAGAAGTTTTCCAAAAAGATAGACTTGTGTTTGCTTTCAGGAATGATGAAATCCTCGTGGTCCTTTATTCCCTGTTACCATATTTATAAATAAATTAGATTCTATCAAATTTCGAAAAAAGTAATTCAAATGATTTCACTTTTGAGTTTTGATCTCCTCGAGAAAGAAATTTGTTATAATTGAAAGAATTATAGATATATAAGGAAGGGGCAGGATAAAAATAAATAACTAATTAAAAATAGAAATATAAAATTCACGGTCGGTGCATCTGCCCTACAACCATGAAATCATACGCTATACCGTCCCGGTTTAAAGTTTTTACTTTCCTTTTTGATCTGTCTCAATTTAAGGTTTTTTGTTGCTTTATTACCTAAAATGGACAATGAAAACCACTTGTCATTCTCAAAACAAAAACTCCCAACTCACTTTCTATCTCATACTTCACTTTTCATGCTCACAACATTTACTTTTCTTAATTTCCGTGCCAAGTTAAACTAAAAACCTTAAATCGGGACGTAGGGAGTATTAATTTTGCATCTCAAGTATTTGTTTAGTCACTTGTAAAAATATAATATATTAAAGTCTCACGATGATCAAGAGCAAATTTAAATTTATTTGGGACGGAGGTAGTAACTTTTTTTTTTTTTACCTAATTACTAATATAGTGAAATACTTTACAAAAATCAAATACCATCATACTCTAAGTGGCCATTTGACAATATTTAAATCAAGGTTCTAAAAATCCCTAGGCGGCCGCTGCACCAGAGTCAGGCCTAGCGCATTTAGCGCCTAAGCAGGGCTGAGAATTAGTAATAATCTATAACATCTTGGTGAAATATGATTTAAAATGTCACAAGAATTCACAAATACATAAATTAAATGTAAATAATAATAAATTTAATGCAAGTCTCAACTGAAAATACAAAAATTAAAATTAGCAGGCGGGGACTTAGGCGGATTTGAAGTTAATCACGACGTTTTAATATAGATTTAATTCAAATGTTATCGTAATATTTGGTCAAGGTGGATTATAAAATTAGTTGCGGCGTTTTATGGCCGCCTAACGCCTAGGCGGGGCATAGACGAACGATTTTTAGAACAAAAATTTTAATTGCCAAACATACTTGAGTGTAATAATAGAAAAAAAAACCTATATTACCATCATTAGTAACCAATCTCGGAATGAAGTTTCCATTTATGCAACTATAAATATTTACCTGCAAGGACCAAACTATACTTGAGTACAAGTTTAATAATAATTAATATACAAGCATTTAAATACAGGTTAGTAATGATTCATTTGCAATCTTGGGGTCGAAGTAACAAAAATGATGAGTAAGAAATTTCAAAAAGAAGACCCAAGTAATTAATCATAGTTATAAAAATTAAATGAAAAAAGTGATGGGACAGTGAAATAATTCATCCGGAAAGGCATACTCCCCGTCCCACTCGAAAATGTACAAAATTTCATTTTGGGTGTCCTATTTAAAAACACACTCCCAAAATAGAAAGTTTTTAATACTTCTTTATTAATGAGACCAAATTATCATACTTACAATAACTATCCACTTAATATTCCATACCCCACATTCTCTCTCTTACCTCACTTTTCATACTTACAACAATTAATGTACACTATACACTTTCCTTAATTCCCGTGCAAGACCCGTTTTGTGCATTTTCGAGTGGGACAGAGGGAGTATATCATCAATTTAATCAAAAGATGAAATATAATTAGAGGGATTATTTCCATAATTTTCAAGAAGAAAAGAGTAAAGTTTTTTTGAACTCCAAACATAATTTATTGCTTTAGGGAGAACCCACATTTACTCTCTTTATATTCACGTGGGAAATTTAAAGGAAGGTAAATCGACATATTTCAATGCATGTAAAGAAACGTCTGCATAATCTAAATGATTACGAGGATTAGAAGCTTTAAGTTTTTGAGATATTCATTAGAATAATTAAATTAGTTTAAATTTATTGTTTAAAATATTTTCATATTGACAATAAAAAAATAGAAAAAATATTTTGAAAGGAAGTATACTAAATATAATTTTAATCAATGTTACTAATTGTTAAAGAAATTCCTTTTAATTATTTGTGACTTGTTTCTCAATTCTTATTAAAGTACTTCACTTATGTAAATAGAAACACTTACGCAGCTCTGCATATGCATTCTTTTACTACATGTGTTCTCAGGGTAGCTCAATTATGCAATTGTTATGATTCGAAGCCAAAATTTCATATAAATGTAAACGATAAGAGCAGTACACATTCGGTTTACGTACTGGCCAAGGAGTTGTATAGTTAGAATATGAATATTCTAACTATACAACTGCTTGGACAGTACAGTACATGAACCGAATGTGTACTGCTCTTATCGTTTACAATAAATATATATTATTATGTGACAAAATAAAATGTGCGCACGTCTGTTTTTAGTTCAGATTGGGAAACACATTACATGGAAACAACTTTGATTTATGTGTAGATTATAGTTATGCTAGATTTATGATTTGATGAATTGTATATATAGTTATGAAGCATACAAAATGATTAATACTGATGAATATGCTCTTGAGAAAGAATATTTAGTATCTACCGCAAATTAATGATTAGAAGGGAGACACCACCTTGAAGAAGAAGAAGAATTAAATTACTGGGAATGAAAGCTCACCTGAACAAAATGGAAGCGCTTCTCTTTCGGTTATGGTTGCATATTTTTAAGCTTCTCCTTTCAGTTTTCGTTGCAATGGACAAATATGGTGCATCTCTTTAGTACTTCACTTCTTCTGTTGATTATATTGAGATGATCATGGCTTCCGTCCACACGTGTCCATGGCGCTCTTCATAGAGTTATTTCTTTCTTTCGTAATTGTATTATTCTCTCTAAAGATTATAACAAATACTTTATAACACTTTAATTATATCCATGATCAATATCTGTAACCCTTATGGTGCATAATTTGATGTACTTCTCTAACAATACTTTATATTGATTAATATTCAGCATATCTTAGGTTTCCATTACTCGTTTTTCGCTTTCAGTATTCAAGTCTTCATCAACTCATTTTTTTAGTTTGATCAACAATGTCCTTCTGATATGTTTCGTTTCTCACAAGTCTGTCTAATGATAATAAGCAAATGACATGACTTTTTAAAAGGGTTCTCTTAAACCATCCCAAAAATAATGACTATTTTAAATATATTGTCCTAGATGACTATCATTTTTTTTTTTGAAAAAACAACTTACACTTATCTTTAAAATTACTAAATTTTGATATTCACTTGTATCTTATATATCTGTAAGTATATACAATTATAATAATTAGGGTATACCAATGTATATTTGATATTAGAACCGATTAAAAGTAATTTTCTGAATTTCATTGAACTCAAAAATTGACAATCATTATGGGACTGGGTAGGGATGACAATTTCTAACCAAAACATAGTTTAACCATTAAGATTTTTGTCATACTTTACTTTAGATTATTATACAATGTATCAAACCGAATACTCCCTCCGTCCCATAGAACATTACCCCTTTTGCTATTTTGGGCGTCCCTCTTTAAAGTCCCACTTTCCTAAAAAGGAAACCTTAAATCACTATTCTCTCCACTCATTCTCTCTCCTACATTATTTTAATACTCACAACACCATTATAATTTACTATTCTCTCCACTCATTCTCTCTCCTCCCACTCACAACACCTACTTTAATAACATTATTCCTTATTTTCCGTTCTCAATAGTAAACGTGTAATGTTCTATGGGACGGAGGGAGTATTGTACAATTGTTTAAAACGTAAACGTAAACAGAATATTGTACAATTGTTTAAAACGTAAACATAATATGGACAGAGGGAGTAGGTATTCTTAAAGTACCACCTTCCACCTTAAAACCAATTGGTGTCAAAGGGAGTGGCCAGGATTTTTATATGTCATATGCAAATGCAAGGTTTATCAATTCTCAATGTGGGATAATATCTCTAACAGGTATAAGGTATAGGTCACCACCAAAGAAATGTTTAGGTTACTTAATAAACCAACATCTTGAACAAAATTTTTGTCCTCAAAATACAATAAGAAAAAGAAAGATGATAACTCTACGATATCTTTATGATCATCACAATTCACAGCTATAAAGAATATACAGTGCATATACATAACTTTAATTAGTTTGCATGACCATTGCTTGTTCTTACAATGGCACGACTTACGTGTGGAAATACAAATAATGATCATATTTGATCGACCTTTGCATCATTATCATCATTTAGGTTAGGCTGATTGGGATTTGATAGGACTTTTCCATGCATGAAATGAAATAGCGATCGAGACTATATAAAAGGTGAATTGATGTTTACGTACTCAACACGATCAGCGATTTAAGCGCTTTATACTTAACTTTTTCCAATCCCTTTAAAGCTTTCATTGTGTTGATAATATGTCCCAAAAGAATTGGGAAAGTGCAGTGATCAAGTGGCATGATTGATTGTATCTTCTCATGCACATGACAGTCATGAAGATGTTAAAAATAAAGATGTTACCATTAATTACTTCATTTCTTTTCCTAATCAGCAAGTAATATTACTATTATTACAAATTAATACTACTTATATAAGAAACTTCCAGAAAAATAAGTGACAGAAACTGACCAAAGGTTGAGGCAAGGGACTACAAAAGCAGCAACGTACGACTGTGACTACTCCTGGTCACCGTTAGCAGCAACAGAACATGCAAAAGCAAAACCACACAGCAAACAAATACAGACTGAGCATGAGACCACAAAACAGTATTGACCAGGAGAGGACCAACAAGGTGGTAAAAAGAAAAAGAAAACAAAACCGAAAATCAAGTTAACCAAAAAAATCAAACTATGACTAATAATATGAAACGTATGAAGTATCTTGTATCCAACAAGTTCATAAGTGTTGCGTGGTCCTAACAACTTCCATAAGGGGTCTGAGTAGTCTGATTGCACGATAGTCTGATTGCATGACAGTTAAATTGACATACTATAAAATACTACTCCCTCTATCTCAAAATGAATGTTGAAAAAAAAATTCAATTGCTGAAGAGCAAATTTGATTTTTTTCCCAACATTTATGTAGGACGGAGGGAGTATAAAATGTACTTTTACATGTAACTAATATTGATGAGTATTTTCGACATTTTCATTCACTTCGTTTGCATCTCGTTCGTTGATTTAACATCATATCATTGACTTAGCCGTCTGCTCTATAGCCGGACTTGCTCTTCTGCAAAAAACGCTATCAAAGGGGAGGTAAATTTCCTTTTTGGTTAAGGAAGAAGATGATTGAGAAACTTGTGTTGAAGATGATCCAAAAATGATGGCATGCCATGCAAAATATATTTTACATGGCCTCTGGACAACCACCAAAAGGGAAAACAATTGTACATGTACGTGGTCTTTCTATACCCCACCAAGAAAGACGGTGTAGAAAAAAGAAGGAAAAGAGAGATCGAGAATGTGAATCACATGGAATAAAATAGAGGGGGTGCGGAACGTGGTATACTTAATTATTAGGAAAATTATGTATTGATGTATTCGAACATCATACTAGATGAGTAGATGGTGCTCTTTAACCACTCTCTTCATGCATTAAAATAACCACTCTTTTTTCGTTCCGTAATAAATGACGTAAATTTGATTTTTTTTTTTTCAAAATAATAATATATTTTATTTTACTTGTACATTAATTGTATTATGACAAAGCTGCAATAATATTTTTTGTTGTTTTAAATGCAACACTTATTTTGAGATAACAAAATAAAAAATTTATGACATTTAGTATGTGAATGAGCAAGTATTTACATACCTTTTTTTAAAGCAAATAATATATTAATCGCATTGAGAAAGTTGTAGAAGATGGCGTTGCACAACAATTAGAGTCTCATCCCAAAATAGATTTTTTTTACGGATACGTACAATCGTGAACAAACTGTCTGTTGCCATAAAATTGCCTATTACATCCGTAATACTAATGTCTAATCCTAATTTAGATCTCCTATGGATGCCTTTACGAACAATGACCTGCGACGCCCAAATGTCTCTCAAAGAAAAACTTGAACCCGCCCCATCACTGGCCTTAAGAAAAACCCCACAGGGTAAGAATTTAACGTTGAAAACTTGACAAAGTAGCACATTTGGGTAGGCAATAATTGTTCAATCAAGCATCACAAGTATTGCAACAATAATAAATACAAACAATAAACAAATGCTTTCAATAAAGAGAGAAGGCAAATACTCTCGACAAATGAGAAAATACATAGGCTCTCGACAAATGAGAGAAAACAAATAATACCAGAAGTAAGACAAATACCGTAAGATATGAAAAATGGTGGACACCAAATTATTTCTATAGCGAACGAACAATTGACTGACGCTTGAATGTTGCCGAGAATTGAGATTGTAAGAAACAAATCTTTCCTCCGTGGACGTTGCCGACTGTGCCAATAGATTTATTATCGAAAAGCAAAAAAATTCTCGTAATTTAAACATTAATTATTGATTAAATAAATGATTAATGTGTAATTACGAGGTCCAAAAAAAATAATAAATGTCACACTTTTCATTTTAATATACAATTTTACTATGGTGCTAGTGATAGTGATGTACAAACAACAAGTACTCCCTCCGTCCCACGTGAATACAAACTTATTTCCTTTTTGGTCCGTCTCACGTGAATACAAACTGTTCAAAATGGAAATAAATTTATTATTTTATATTCACCCTACCCCACCCACTCATTCTCTCTCTTCATTTTCTACCACACAATTTATTCAACCAACTCCACTCATTCTCTTTCTTCATTTCCTACCACACATTTTCATTATCTTAATAATATTTCTTAATTATTGTGTCCGGAAAAATGGTTTGTAATAAGGTGGAACGGAGGGAGTATATCTTATTCTTTACAAATAATACAAATAATGACAAATAAAACCGTGACATTTATTATAGAAAGAATTGATTATTAGTAAAAAAAAAACTTACTTTTACCTACCTCAGTTATATGCAGACTCCAGAGGTTCAAGGTTTAGTCAAAAAGATTGTTTAAAGAACAAGCTAAAAAGTATGTTTTATTTGCTTTGATGCCTCCAGAGGTCTAGACAGGTACAGTGTCAACTATTTTTTTTTTTTATATTTTCATTTCGATTATAATTTGAAAGGTCCGGTTAGCTTTAATCAGTTTAAAAGGTTAGGCAGTTAAGCTTTGACAGCTGAGGTGAAATTTTATCTATCAGATATTAACTGATTTTAAAGACAAGAATTAAATGTGCAGCGGAATAAAAAGTGTTGAAATAATGTAAAGACAAGTAAATAGTGTATGTGTGTGTAGATGTGTGTGTGTGTGTGTGTGTGTTGTGTGATAATACCAAATAAACACAAGAAATTTTAAGGTGGTTCAGAGTTCACTCCTCCTACGTCCACCCTCACTGTCAACCTTGACAAGTGAGATCAATCCACTTAAATCTAGTTCCCTTTAAGATTTACAAAGAATTGGTTAGGCAAGTTCCTTGAACCTCCTCTTCCTAATAAGTACAATCTATTAGGGATTTTGCTTGTTACTAAGCAAAATACAATACCACTTAAAGTCAGTCTTAAGTGATTTACAACTTAGTTTATACACCTGAATTCAGTTACAAGTGTCTCAGATTGTTTGAATGTTGGTTTGCAGGATCTGCAAGTGTGGAAAGGTTGAAGGTGTGGTTGTAAAAGTTGTGTGTGTTGGGGGCTTTGTCTTCAGTCTTGAAGGTTTCCTTTTATAGGCTGGAATATAGCCGTTGGAGGAGACAAATGAATAAATGCATATGGGTGGAATAGTGTTTGCATTTAGAGCCTTGATGACTGGATAATAACATGCTGTAATCTGCAACCATTTTATGTAATCTTCATGGAGATGAGCTGGCAACATATGTAGGGAGAGATTGGGCAAGGCACATCTTGATCATTACAGGAATACTTCACTGCTGCTGATGTTGAAGATCATAGCTCTCAAAGCTCTCAAAGGGTTGAGACCTCTGCTGTTGAGAACCTTAGCTGTCAGGCTAAGTCTTTAGTGTTTGCAGGATTTAGGAGACAAGGAGTTGTGTTTGATGATTATGTAATGATCCTTTGTAAATAAATACATTGATTTATATGATTTGTCTTGGTGTTTGATCATTACAACATTGCTGTCCAGTTGATATTTGTGCAGAAGAGTCATGACTGTCCAATGTTCATGAGTTATCTTGGCTGTCAGATAACATTGGATGAGATATGTTTCTTTGTCAAAACCCTATATAACTATGTGGTTTACATAGTTAGGTCCTAACAATTTCCCCCTTTTTGGCAAAGTAATATATCTAATGAAAGATATAACCTGCAAGATACTCATGAATTGAATATACCAATGAAGATAAAATCAATCTTCTTAATTCAACCATAATAGCTTTAAAACAAACAAATTATCCAAAATAACAATTGTTTAAAGCAGGAAATAAAAGATAGGGTTTAAAAGACTTATCCACAAAAAGACAAAAAAATTTCTAATTAGAAAAATTCACCTCTTTCTCTTATGGCTGCAAGGAGTTCTTCTCTTTCAGCTAGCAGCACCTTTCTCATCTTCTCATCAACACCTCTGAAATACATTTCATTGTTCCATTCCCAGCTCATCTCATCATCATAGGTGAAGGTTTGGTCTTGCCTTTCCTTGAGAACAGCTTTGGATAGAGGTTCTTCATCATCTCTTAATCTCAGATTACCCCATTTGGGAGCATTCTTTGGTCTTAAGCTTTGACCTCTGGTTCCTGCAAATAGGTTATAAAAGAAGGGGTTTGACTGTAGAGAGATGGGTTGTTGAGCTGGATGTAGAGGTGGATCTGTGGTGATAGTGAGAACAGTAGAGGGTGGAAACTGATGCTTTTGCTTCACTGGAGCGTCATCTTCATCATCACTTGACACAATCACATTGGGAGCAGCACCAGAAGCTCTTTTTCCTAGGTTGACAGCTTCCTTATCAGACTCAACAGCTTTTCCCTTGGATGCCTTCCTATCAGATTTGGATCCAGCTGAGACTTCCAAAATGTGTCTCATTTTGGTTATCATGGATCTGATGAACTTTTGCATGTCTGAGATGGTCACATGGTATGTAGGCACATATGTTGAAGGGTTAAAGGTTGGAGGTAGTTTGGCTTGGAGAGATCTGGTGTTTAGGGGGATGAAAGAAGGAGGTACTGAAGAGGTAGCGGGAAACATAGCTGTCAGGTTTGGTTTTGCAATGACAGCCATGATTTTGGATTTATTAAGGCAGATTCTCCAATACATCTCTTTGGTTAGTTCAATTCAGAGAGCATAAACAAGGGATGAGGGCATATAGATGCATTCATTGATGTTGGTTGACAAAAGTTGGGAGAACAAAATTTCCCAATCAATGATGGTTGTAATGTCCATGAAATTTGGTAATCTAGGGGCATTGTGAAAGAAAGAGTTAGGAAGAGCTGCTCTATACTTTTTCCATTCCTCATGGACAAACATGATGAGCCCACATCTATTCCTTGCATGCATCATAATAGCATTTTTGCTCAACAGCCAAGGATTGGGAATTATGTTGGGATTGGCAATCTCAGGGAAGTGAGTAATTTCTTTCAGTCTTTGGTGGGCAGCCATGATGGGGGGGGGGGGAAAGGAGAAATCAATATCACAATCCAAAATCCAAGGTTCACAGGCTGGAAGGATTTCAGAATCAGGGGTGGGGTCAGGTGTTTCTTGGGTTTCAATAGGTTCAACAGGTTTAGGTTGGGTTTCACTATCAGGAATGGTAGCTTTCTTGGCATCATCTCTGATTTTGATCAGGTCTAGGGATTTTAGCATATCATTCTCACTCAACAAAGATCTTAAGTACTCCATAACCACAGGAAGTAAATCAGGTCTTCCTTTCAAAGATAGTCCTTTAGAGGCTCTAATGATGTTTTCAGGAATGGGAGATGGATCAGAGGGACTTGGAATGGGTGAGGAATGACCAGGGGAAGGCATAGCTATCAGAATAGGAGATTGAGGACTGATGTTCCCCCTTAACTGAGGCTCATCCTTTTCAGAGCCAGGGCTATTTCCCCTTTCTTTTTCAACACTAGGCTCATTTGGGCTTATGTTGGAAGGATTGAGATTGAGAATACCTTGAGCTACAGAATCATGAGGTGAACTGGATTGGTCTTCGGATGTAGAGGGTTGAGGTGTATTGGGTTTTAACTTTTTGGATGGAGGAGCATCTTTGTCTGTTTTTCTCTTCCTAGAGAAAGTATTGAGAGTATGAGAGGGGGTATAGTTGAGATATCAGCAGTCAAATTAACCTTAGCTGTCAGAGGAGATGCTTCCATAGCTGTCCCAGAAGACTGTCCAGTCTTAGCTGTTCTCTGCCTTGCATCCATTAGAGACTCAGCAACAGCTCTTCTTAGATTTTCTTCATACTCACTGTCATGACCAACTTCCTCTTCACCAGCATACTCATCAATGTCTCTGAAAATTGGATCTGATTGGGTTTCTTCACTGTCAGCTTGTTGTTCCTCAACTATATGCTTTCCTTTATCAGTCACTTGAGCACTTTCTTGCTTAGCTACTTGCTCAATTACTTCTTGTGCCTTCTTTTCTTTGGGAAGCTTCTTCCCTTTCCCAGTTTTCTTCATTATAGCTTGCCCAATCCTTTTCTTGATTTTGCTTGGAGTGGTCTCTTGATCCCTTTCTTTGATTATGACACCCTTGTCATGCTTTCTTTTTGATCTTTTGTCATTGACCATGTTGACCAATGACTTCCACAATCTCATGTCATTTTTAGCTTGCTCCTTCAGTCTTAGAGTAGCTGCATCAAGATTTTCAGAGCTGTCCCCAAACTCCAACTTTTTCTTACTCTTGAGCCTGAATGTACTAAAGTTGAAACTTTTGGTTTGCAAAAGAGGGGTGGTTTCAAGCCAATCATCTTTCAGAGGAGGGTTTAGTTTAGGAATAAGATGCTGTAGGATCCCACTCATGAATCTGAAATTATTCATCCTTGGGGTTTGTTTCTTGAATTTCCAAGGTGTGGGAAATGTAGCAAGTTGAAAGTTGTGTAGTAAGGCAACACTCCAGTTTGCATCCTTAGCTATCAAGCTCAAGCCTTGCTTCCACTCATTTGGACTGATTTGATCCAAAGATGATTGCTTTCCTTCAAAACCCTTGATAATAACATCCATTAGGGTGGATTTAAACAAATCCAGGGTTCCCTTTTTAATGGGTTTGTTCTGGGCTACTAGGTAATTGCAGTTGGGATCATCAAAAAATCTTTTGTAGAAGATCTCTAAGGCACAATCTTTTCTATCCCATATGTTGCTTCTGGTTGCATTCTTCATTGGGATGCTATAGACTTCAGAAACTACTTTGGGAGACACATAAATCTCAGTTCCTTCAATGTTGATTTTGATTGAACCATCTATAAGTCTTTCTCCAGCCATATAAATTTCTCTACATAAATTCTCATAGATGGGGGTTGGGCTTCCATCATTTTGCACAGGTTGTTGGCCTCAAGAAGATCCTTAATAAGGGCTCCAACTTCATGTTCATAGAAATCAGGTTTGATGAAATATCCATGAGCTTCAGTGTAAGCCATGGTTGAATAGAACAGAGACATAGGATTTCGAAAAACAGAGGGAATCAAAGAAGGAATTAGATGAGTGAAGAATGTTTGATTGAAGAGAGGTTAATTTCGCAAGGTTAAATGGTAATTGAGGTGGGAATTTGTGTAGTTCAACGGCTAATACGTGGGTTACTGTAACGGTTAAAAATTGGCATTTAAGAGAGTGACGGTTCATGAATAGTGCTTTTTGTCCCCCCACTCATTACGTGCTATAACTCCCATAAAACAAGGGAATAAAGGCCGTACAGAGAGGCGAATTTTCAGAGGGGATTATCAGTTAAATAAATGAACAAATGTTAGTGGTAAGTTCCCATAATCCTCGATTTTGCAAGAACTTCAAATCATAGCTGTCAGACTTGATGACCAGCCAAGCCTATTTTGAATGATAATTGCCACTATGTTGACTGAAGTAGAAATTGTCTATAAAAGGAAATGTATCAGATTGTGAGTTTTATATAATCCAATTCAGTCAAATAATAAATGGGAAGATTGGTTTCAATGTTTAGTCCTAGCAAAATGGCTAAGACAGCAAAGAAAATGGTCTTTCACAGTCCAAGGGTTGAGGAAACAAGGAAGGAAAGGTTTGAGAGAGAGTTTTGGTCATATCAAATTCAAACAGACAATGTCTTTGAATAGGAGGTGGATCAATTTCCAATTGATGATCCACATAAGGAAGAAGAGTTAAAAGAGAGAGAGATAAGAAAGAAGTTTTGGGAGGAGGAAAGACTAGCTTTGCTGGGGGGTGAAAGAATTAGGTTAGAGAAGTTAGCTAGAGACAAGGGTAAGGCTAAGTTAGTTTGTGAGGAAAGAGATGATCAGACAACTAAGATTAAGCTATTTGAAAAAGGGAAGGAGGGTGAATCAAGTAGGCAAGTTGGGGTAGGAGTGGAGAGGGTCTATACACTGGGAGAGCTAGTGAAGCTTGACATCAAAGAAAGGATTAAGATTGACACACCAATTGGTCAACCTGATTTCTTAGCTGTCAAGGAGTTCACAGCTGTAATCAGAGATTCTCTCACTCTGAGTCAAACAGTTCTTGAGGGAACTGGAGACAACTTTGCAGGAGTGCAAAGTTCTCCTTCAAAGGCATATATGAGACTGTTCTCACAGTTTCTCAAGTGTTTGAGTCCACCAGCTATGAATAAGGAAGAAGGTGTGGGTCCTCAATCTGATCAAGCAATCATTTCCCAGGAGAGTGCTAATACATCAGGCACTTTTAACTTTGTCTCTCCATTAAGAGATTATCCTCCTTACAATGCTGTGGAGGAATGGTGGCCAAGGAGGGTGTGTCCTTCTTTACAGTTCTCATCATCAGCCATTGATCCATTCATGCAGAGGCACCCAGTGTGGTTAGAGAGGTATGGGGAGATCAAAGAGAATGTTTATAAGGCTCCTGATGTTCTCTATAATGAATATGGGTTCATGGATGAGGACATTTATGATTTTCCAAAGAACAGTTAAGAAGAGAATTCTTAGCTGTCAAAGTCTGTAAGAGGGATATCTGTGAGAGAAGGGAGATATTGAGAAGATTTTTGGTAATATGTGTTTGTTTTGTTGTTTTGAAAACTTGTATGTTTGATGGGAATGTGTTTGGCTTTGAATAAAGAAGGTTTTAGTATAAGGTAAAGGTTAGCTGTCAGATCCCACAATGTTGACAGCAACCATATGTAATGTTTTCCTTTTAATGAAAAAAATCTTTATTTTGGCAAGTTAATCATTCCTAACATTGCCCTTAGCATCTCAAATCTCTTTTCATCCATTGCTTTTGTTAAGATGTCAGAGACATTATCTTCAGTACATATTTTGGCTAAGTTGATATTTCCCTTTTCTACATGATCTCTGATGAAGTGATGCCTGACTTCAATATGCTTGGCTTTGGAATGTTGAACAGGGTTTTCTGTCATGGCAATGGTACTGGAATTGTCACAGAAAATAGGAATATTTGACATGTCCATCCCAAATTCTTGGAGTTGACTTTTAAGATAGAGAATTTGAGAATAACACAAACCAGCAGCAATGTATTCAGCCTCAGCTGTTGAGGTAGCTACTGAAGTTTGCTTCTTACTTGACCAAGAGATTATTCTTGATCCAATAAATTGGCAACCACCACTTGTGGACTTTCTATCTAGATTACATCCAGCATAGTCTGAATCAGTGAAGCCAATTAGGGAGAATGGTGATTCAGAGGGATATCACAGGCCATAGTCAGGAGTTCCTTTTAGATATCTCAAGATTCTCTTCACAGCAGAAAGGTGAGATTCTTTAGGATTAGCTTGGAACCTTGCACAAAGGCAAACACTGAACATGATATCAGGTATTGAAGCTGTCACATATAGGAGTGATCCAATGTAGCTTCTATAAAGTGTTGGATTCACACTCTGACCATCAGGATCAGCATGGAGTTTGGTTGTGGTTGACAAAGGAGTTCTAGCTGGGGAGGCATTTTGCATGTCAAACTTTTTTATCATGTCCCTTGTATATTTGGCTTGATTAATGAAGATCCCTTCCTTCATTTGCTTGACTTGAAGACCTAGGAAGAATGTGAGCTCACCAATCATGCTCATCTCAAATTGATTCTTCATGATTTCACCAAATTCAGTGCATAGGTCTTCATTTGATGAACCAAAAATGATGTCATCAACATAGACTTGGATAAGTAACTGATCTTCTTCATATTTCTTGATAAACAAAGTGTTATCAATATGGCCCTTGGTAAATCCTTTACCAAGAAGGTATTTGGATAGGGTATCATACCAGGCCCTAGGTGCTTGCTTAAGCCCATACAAGGCTTTGTCCAACTTATATACATGATCTGGAAATTTTGGATGCTCAAAACCAGGGGATTGAGATACAAAGACTTTTTCATTCAATATTCCTTTTAGGAAGGCACTTTTGACATCCATTTGGAACACCTTCATCTTCTTGAATGATGCATAGGTCAGAAATAGCCTTATAGCTTCCAGTCTTGCAACAGGGGAAAAAGTCTCATCATAGTCAATTTCTTCTTCTTGTCTGTACCCTTGAGCCACTAATCTGGATTTATTCCTTACCACCAGGCCTTCTTCATTCATCTTGTTTCTAAAAACCCATCTTGTCCCAATGACAGTTTGGTTTTTAGGTTTGGGAACAAGCTTCCAAACTTTGTTTCTTTCAAATTGTTCCAGTTCTTCTTCCATTGCTTCAATCCAATCTGGGTCTTGAAGGGCTTCATTGATCTTCTTGGGTTCAATTTGAGAAATGAAGGCACTCATTAAAGAGTCATAGACATGCATGTTTGGAGGAATATCCATCTTATGTATTGGAAGATCAATAAAGATGTTTTTATTTGGAGGGATGATATGGGTGATGGTTTCAGGTTGAGGAGATGAGAGATTTGTGTTGCAGCAAGGTTGGATGGGGTTATTTTCAAGGGAATTTTGATGGCTGGATGAAGGTAAGCTATCAGGTGCATCAAGGCTGTCAGATGCACCTTTGCTGTTGAGAAGAGATTCTTGGCTGTCAGACACAGCAGGTTGTTTATTTGTGTCTTTGGGCACCATATAAGGAAGGAAAGGTGAATCTTCTTCATTAATGAGGCTTGATGGGTCATGTACAGGAGACACTTCAGGTAGATTGTCTGAATTTCCAACAGCTTCATCAAAATCACATAGCTCAGTGTGGCTTTGATCATTATTTTCATCAAAGTCAACATGGATTGATTCTTCTACAACAAGTCTCCTTTTGTTGTAAACTCTGTAGGCTTTGCTGGTATTGGAGTATCCAAGGAAGATTCCTTCATCACTTTTGGAGTCAAACTTATCAAGGTTGCTTTTCCCATTGTTGTGTATAAAGCATCTACTTCCAAAGCCATGGAAGTATGAAATGGTTGGTGTTCTGCCATTCCATAGCTCATAAGGAGTCTTGGAGTGAAACTTGTTGATGAGAGTCTTGTTCTGGACATACACAGCAGTGGTGACTGCTTCTCCCCAAAAGTATTTAGGAAGATTGTTCTCTGACAGCATAGTTCTTGCTGCTTCACAAATTGTTCTGTTCTTTCTTTCAGCAACTCCATTTTGTTGAGGGGTTCTAGGAGCAGAAAAGTTGTGCTCAATCCCTTTTTGATCACAATATTCTTCAACACCTGTGTTTTCAAACTCCTTACCATGATCAGATCTGATTTTGATGATGGATAAACCCTTTTGGTTTTGAATTTTATTGAACAGTTTGACTAGTTGTTCCAAGGTATCTCTTTTGGATTCAAGAAGGATGATCTAAGTAAATCTGGTGTAGTCATCAACTACAACTAAAGAGTATCTCTTTCCACCAAGAGATCTGGTTCTGATTGGTCCAAAAAGATCCATGTGGAGTAATTGAAGGGGTTTTGAGGTATCCAATCTGGTTTTGGCAGTGAAGGAGGTTTTCTTTTGCTTTCCACATTGACAGGCTTTGCACAATTTGTCCTTTTTGAAGGGAATTTTGGGTAGGCCTTTTACTAGGTTTGAATTGGCTAATTTGGAGATACTTTTGAGGTTTAGATGAGCCAATCTTTCGTGCCATAGCCATGCCATATCAGATTGACTATAGGAGAGTAGGCACAGGGCATCTGATGATTCCACAACTTCTAGGTTTAGACAGTAGAGGTTGCCTTTTCTGATTCCAGTGAGAATTGATTTGTTGTTGACATTTTTGACAGTGCAGTGGTTTTTGGAACATACAACATGATATCCCTTATCACAAATTTGACTAAGGCTAATCAAATTGTGCTTGAGACCCTCTACATAAGACACATTAGTAAAAATAATGTCTTTAGTAACAAGGTTCCCTGATCCTTTGACTTTGGCTTGAGATTTATCACCAAAAGTTACATTTGGACCATTTTTAGGGACATATTGTTGCAATCACTCCTTGTTGAAGGTCATGTGTCTGCTGCATCCACTGTCCAAGTACCATATTCCTTTCCTAGGTTCCTACAAAACAGAAAAATAAATTTATGGTACCCTTTTATTCTTTTGGGTCCAAAGGATTAAAATTTCTTTGGTACCCTAGCTTTGTTCATTGCCCTCTTTCCAAAATACTGGTTTAGGACATTATAATATCCCATAATTTACAACATATAGGGTGTAGGAGAAATACGTTTAAGGAACTGGTTGGAAGAAAAGAATTGGTTTTGGTTATGAAAGTGAGTGTGGTTTTGGGAATTGTTTGAGTGAGATGATCTAGGGGAGATAATTTGACTGGCATGACTTCTTCCATTTGAGTATGGCCAGTTGGGTCTCTGCTGTTTGGTGTATGAGTGATGGTTGTAGAATCTTTGCTGTCTGGGAGATCTCTGCTGTCCATCATGTCTTGGCTGTCTAGGGAATCTTGGCTGTCTATGAGATCTCTGCTGTCCAGTGGTCTTGTGCTGATTTTTCTTCACTTGCTTCTTGATTCCTTTCCTTTGCCAAATGTAATTGCCTTTATTGCCTTTGTTTGCTTGTTTTTCTTTGCCTTTGGATTGACTTGGGCTAGCTATATAAGTTTCATCAGTGTGAGAGAGGCTAGCTTGAAATGTTTCATCATTGTGACTGGAGCTAGCTTCATCTATCTTTCCCTTTTTCTTTAAGTCTTCCTTGGTTTGAATGGGATAGACATTTTATTGGGCTTTGACATAGTTCATGCTTTCAAGAACCATTTTGTCAATAGCTCTTTCATCAGTGAGAGGGGTATAGGTTTTCATAGTGGAATTATTGGCTCCAATCCCTGATTTGTCACTTGGGTGTCTTTGGTTGTAGCTAAATAGAGACAAGGCTTCTCCTGACTTGTTCCACGATTCAATCTTCTTTCTAAGAGATTCATTTTCCTTTTCAAGGTTGGTGTTTGTTTGGTTGGCTTCCAGGAGTTTAGAGTTCTTAGCTGTCAGCTCTTCATTAGCCTTTTCAAGCACAAGGTTTTGAACTTTCAGTCCTTGGTTGGCTCTTTCAAGGATTTCAATGGTTTTATTTTGGGATAGGTTATCAGTGAGCAATGAAGCAAAGCTAGTTTGATGTCTTTTTATTTGAATTAAAAGAGTACTAACTAATTGTTTAAATTCTTTATTATTTAAAGAGTTAAACTGAGGTACCTGTTTTAGTTCTTCAGCAACAGCTAAGGCTTCAAGGTCTTCTTCATTGTCTGAATCTTCATCATCTCCTGCCATTAGGCATATCATTGCTTCTTCTCCTTCACTTTCATAATCACTGAAATCAAATTCCTCATCACTAAACTTAGATGAGTCAGCAATCAGTACTTTCTCTTTGTTCTTCTCATTCTTCTTCTTTGTGCAGTTGTAGCAGCTACATCTTGAACTGTGAATGATCTCCTTGGAGTATGAGAACTTCTTAGCTGTCTGATTGTCCTTGGGTTTCCTTGGTTCAGGGCAATCAGATGAGTAATGACCAAGCTTCTTACAGTTGAAGCATTCAACTTTCTTTTTATGGTTTTCTTGTTCAGAAGTGGATGGGCTATAACTTTTCTCAAAGGACTTCTTATGTGCTCTCAGGGTATTTCTGACAGCCATGGATATGAGACTTGGAAGGTCTCCTTGAGATAGGTTGTTTGAGGGTAGGTTTATTTTCTGAAGGGAATTAAGAACCATGGAATCAATGTCTTGTTGGGTGATGGGTTTGTGAGTGGTTTCTTGAGCAGCTAAGGCAAGGCACTACAAGGAAAACCGGATTTAGAGACGAAAATTTAGAGACGGACGAAATCTGTAGCTAATTTGGCGACAGAACCAAAAATCTGAGACGGATTCGGATTTCGTCTCTAAATTAGAGACGGATTCAGATTCCGTCTCTAATTCAGAGACGGAATATGAATCCGTCTCTAATTCAGAGACGGAATCTGAATCCGTCTCTAATATAGAGACGGAATCATTAGAGACGGATTCAGATTCCGTCTCTAATTTAGAGACGAAATCTGATTCCGTCTCTAATTTAGAGACAGATTCAGATTCCGTCTCTAAATTTTAGAGACGGTTTTTGTATCTGTCTCTAAAATAGAGACGGTCGGTTCCGATCTCTAAATTAGAGACGGTCAGAATTCGTCTCAAAATTAAAGACAGATTCAGAATCCGTCTCTAAACTTTAGAGACAGATTTTAACCCGTCTCTAATTTAGAGACAGATTTTTGAATCCGTCTCTAATTTAGTGACAGATTCAACATCTGTCTCTAAAATTTAGAGACAGGTTTAGTATCCGTCTCTAAATTTGACTTTTCTTCTATATACTTTCATTTGTTTAGTTTTTTTTTCTATCTTTTTTTATATAACTTTTTCTAAAAAAAATCACTAATTAACAAAGGCTAAAATATTGTTTTCTAGTCAATAAAAATTTTTTAAAAAATAAAAATAAATATAGGGTAGTCCGTCCCTCTTTTGACTTTTCTTCTATATACTTTCATTTGTTTAGTTTTTTTCTATATTTTTTATATAACTTTTTTCTAAAAAAAACACTAATTAATAAAGGCTAAAATATTGTTTTCTAGTCAATAATTTTTTTTTAAAAAATAAAAAATAAATATAGGAGTAGTCCGTCCCTCTCTTGACTTTTCTTCTATATAATTTCATTTGTTTAGTTTTTTCTATCTTTTTTTCTATAACTTTTTCTAAAAAAAACCACTGATTAACAAAGGCTAAAATATTGTTTTCTAGTCAATAAAAATTTTTAAAAAAAT